>JAOANR010000001.1:17236079-17545463 GCA_030278955.1 Hygrophila difformis
ACACCCGTACTAGCACTACCATCAGAGAATGGTGACTTCGAGGTTTACAGTGACGCTTCAAAGGAAGGTCTAGGATGTGTTTTGATGCAAGACTCGAGAGTCATTGCATATGCTTCGCGCCAATTGAAACCTCATGAAGCGAACTACCCAATGCACGACTTGGAGTTGGCGGCAGTCGTGTTCGCTCTGAAAATATGGAGACACTACCTTTATGGAGAAAGTGTCGGATGTTCACAGACCACAAAAGCCTCAAATACATATTCACGCAAAAAGAGCTAAATCTGAGACAACGGAGATGGTTGGAACTAATCAAGGACTATGATCTCGAAATTTCTTACCACGAAGGGAAGGCCAACGTAGTAGCCGATGCCTTAAGCCGGAAGACCCAACATGTGGGCAAATTCGATGGTGATTCCGCCAGCATTGTATATGGACTTGGCAAGATTGAGCTTAGAACTAGTGCATTCGGGCACTGTAAATGAAATGGTCAACGCAATGGTAGTCGAATCGACCATATTTGACGAGATCAAACTCGCCCAACCGGGCGACGCAAAGTTGGAAAGGATTAAGGAGAACATTGCCAACGGGAGGCAATAGGATTTGCTATCCATGAGGACGGAAGCATTCGTTTCAAGGGAAGATGGTGTGTACCACAAAAATGCATGGAGATAAAACAAAGATTGATGAAGAAGGGCATAACACACCTTACTCGGTTCACCCTGGAGGCGACAAATTATATAAGGATTTGAGGAAGATTTACTGGTGGCCGAGGATGAAGAATGAAGTGGCAGAATTTGTAGCGAGATGCCTCACGTGCCAAAAGGTCAAAGCCGTGCGACAGAAACCCTTAGGATTGATGCAACCATTGGAAATCCGAGTTGGAAGTGGGATAGTATCTCTATGGATTTCGTTTCGGGATTACCACGATCACCAAGAGGAATGAATAAGATATGGGTGATTGTCGATAGGCTAACGAAGACGGCCATTTTTATTCCAATGAAGGACACTTGGCACCATGGACCAATTAGCAAGGGCGTATATTGACAATGTGGTACGAAGACACGGGGTGCCACATGACATTATCTCCGATAGAGACAGTAGATTTGTCTCTCACTTTTGGATCAAGTTACAAGAAGCCCTCGGTACGCAGATTAAGATGAGCACCGCATTCCACCCAATGACGGATGGACAAACTGAGAGAACAATCCAAACGTTGGAAGACATGCTGAGAGCTTGCGTCCTAGAGTTTAAGGGTAGCTGGGAAAATCATTTACCCCTAATTGAATTTTCCTACAACAATAGCTACCATGCTAGCATCGGCATGGCACCATTCGAGGCATTGTATGGTCGAAGGTGCCGAAGTCCGTTGAGTTGGGAAGGGAATGATAAGACAGTGATAGTAGGACCACAACTCGTAGAAGAGATGACCCAACAAATCAAAGTGATTCGAGAAAAGATGAAAGCGGCCCCAAGACCGACAGAAAAGTTATGCCGATGTGAGACGGCAAGACCTGGAATTTCAAGTTGGGGATAAGGTCATGTTAAAGATATCACCGATGAAGGGGGTTATGCGTTTTGGCAAACGAGGAAAGTTAAGCCCTCGATATATAGGAACCTTATGAAATTCTAGAAAAAGTCGGGAATTTAGCATATCGTCTAGCCTTACCGCCACAATTGGCTAGAGTTCACAACGAGTTCCACATATCACAATTGAAGAAGTATGTGCACGATCCGACCCATGTACTCCAACCGGAAGGAATTGAATTGGATGATGACTTGAGCTATGAGGAAATTCCGGTACGAATACTCGATGTTAAGGAGAGAGTAACAAGGAACAAAGCCGTGAGAATGGTCAAGGTTCTTTGGTCGAACCATGAAAGTGAAAACGGCGACATGGGAGTTAGAATCCGACATGAAGGAGCGTTACCCGACCCCTATTCCAAAACGGTGCAACCGCAGTTATGGGGACATAACTGTAATCTTAAGGGGGAGAGGATGTAACGACCCGAATATTTTGTATCCCAAATGAACAAATTCAAATTGTTTTGAACTACGTAATGACTTGATCCCTTCACGGGGTACGTAGGCAACTTGGAAATTTCAATTCTGGGTTCAGTCGAATAATATCAAACAACAAAACACAATGATACAATCGCAATCAATCAATCGGTCAATAAGTCGCGCAACTTCGGGACGAAGTTGATTCTTAAGGAGGGTAGATTGTAATACCATAGAAATTGCCCGAAAATATATATATGAATATATATTTTTGATTAATTCACTAAGTAGATTTTTAATCAAATCTATATATATTTATATGTTCAAATATGTGCTTAAAGATTAGTATATTATTTTCTACAAAACATACTTTGAAAAAATTATATATATTTGTCTTTTCAAATAAATATATGGATTTCAATATCAAGTGTAATAAGTATATGGTTCATAGAATATTTTAAATTCATATACAAGTTTATATACACATATATACCTTGGTCTTGAAATAATCTTTCCAAACATGTACACATGTATATACATGTATATATTTACATGTTTAAATTATAATGAGAATTATCTATTTTCTATATATCCTTGATTAATCATTCTACCCATATATTTTTTTTATTATGGGATTTGACTATGGTTTGAAATTGTAGGGTGGAATATTAATCATATCTTGTCATTTTCAAATAAAGAATATATTCCTTTTTGAAGCTATGTATGACTTACAAGATCACAAAAATTCCCACATTATGATTTTTTTTAAGATAAGAATCTTAATATATATATAAAAAAAAAAATTTTAAAAAAAAAAAAAAAAAAAAGTTACTGTAAGCATGCTACTGTAGCACGCTACTGTAGCATGCTACTGTAGCAGTCGGGGCATTATGCGTTTTTTGGCGACTTTTTGCCATTTTTTTGGGTCCCAAAGGGGGGGAATCTCAATCTATCACGGGTGTGCATCTTTTGGACGTTATGTATTGAGTCCCATCTCCATTTGTCAGCTATTTTCATCAATCATTCACCCCAAAACTCTCCCAAAACTCTCCCAAAGCCAAACACCCTTCCGGCGGACTTTCCGGCAACTTTCCGGCAATCAAATCCAACCAAGGTAGTGTGTAGATCAAGGATTTGCAGGCATTGGATTGTTGGTAAGGTGTAAATCAAGTTTCCTTATTGCTTTAAGATCATAATCAACCTTCTAACTTACGGATCTTTACTTGCAAAACACGTTCGTAGCCAAAGGAGAAGAAGAACGTGTTGCGTAGATCCGTTCGTGGCGATTTTGGACAAATCGATCAACTCTAGAACGTTCAAGAACTCACTTACTGTAAGTTAATACCTTCCATATCAATATGGGTGGTTTAAAAACATCCGAAACATTGGATCTTAAACCAAACGTTGAAATCAAACCTAAAAACCCCAATCTACGTATTTTCTGAAATCCGAGCAAAACTCTTACTTCGAGCGTTCAAACCTGAAAACTCAAAACTAAGATTTTGATCCTAAGATCTTAAGCTATATTGTGTAAAAATTTCAGAAATTTTCATCAAGTTTTGATACCCCAAATCAAGTCGGACATATTCTGCGTTTTTAAGAATTTTCAAAAGTTGACAGATTTCATAACCGAACTTGATGAGCTTATTTCTATCATTTCTAGTCCGAACCAATCTTCATGATCTAAAACAAAAGTTGTAGATCTATGATTCTTGAATACCTCTGTAAAATTTCATGCATTTTCATTAAGATTTGCTACCCCAAACCGCGTCGAACATATTCTGTGGTGCATGAACCTTTCGAAAACTGAGACAGATTTTAAGACCGAACTTAGTAGATTAATCTGACTTAATCCGTGATGAATTTGCATAATTTGCCTCTAATAAAACTTGTTTATTTTGGTGTCTTTTAAGTGCCTGTAAATTTTCAGAATTTTTGGAGTTCATTTGATATGTTAAAAAGTCAAATCTTTGAGAAGTGTCAAACCTGAATCCTGACAGCATACTATTTGTGTAGAAAACTTGATTTTTGACATGCTTCCCATCATTTTTCCGAAAAACTCAAAACATGAAAGTTGTTCATTGGGATGTTTTTGAGCTACTGTGAAAATTTCAGATCAATCGCCTAAGAAATGGATTTTTAAACTGAAAAGGCGTAAACTGTGACATCGATCGGTTTAAACTTGTGAGATTTGAAATTTCTAAACAACGATCGAAATCTAGTGATACGATAAAGCTGTATTTTTGGAAATCCCGTTACACTAAAGTTGAAACGATATCGGTTACATTGGTTATATAAAAATTAGGGGGAGATTGCTCTGCAGGGTGCCCTCCTAATTATTCATTTTGTGCCAAAACGGCAATGATGATTACGCGCGAAAGATTGCCAAAGCGGCATCTTATATTTTTGGGCCTATCCTCTCGGGTGTATCCGTATGGGTTACTCGAGGCTTGACGGAGCGGTACTGGATATGGCGTATTTGGTCACAAGAGACCAACGGCCTACCCTCTCGAGTGTATCCGTATGGGTTACTCGAGGCTCGACGGAGTGGTACTGGGTATGGCGAATCGGCTGCGGCCGCCGAATACCGGCTAAATGAGATGATACTTATGAAATTGGCTGAGGCCGCCGGAGCACCGGCTAAATGATATTATTGATATTGGCTGCGGCCGCCGGATCACCGGCTAAATGATATATATTGTTGAGATGATGGCGTAACGGGAAATATATATTAAAAAGCTCAGATTTTATGAAATTGGATGCGGCCGCCGGATTGCCGGCTAAATTAAATATTGTTGAGATGGTGCGTATCGGGGTGAATTTTTAAAAGCTCAAATTTTTATTTACTTACTTACGGCGTTTTTCATGTTTTTAAATCATGTCTTAAATAATTGCCCATGCTTAAGTTTTAAATTATGAAATTAAATGTGTCTTTAAAGTATGCAATTATATTCGCATTTTTTTTAAATAAAAATGTTTTTATGCATGGCAAAAAGTTTTATCTTAATTATTAAAAATCTAACCCCTTTATTGCTATGTAAGGATTGACTTACTCAGTATTTTATAATACTGATAAAAACCGTTGTTCATTTTTTTTCTGTTACAGAGTACGGAGCATGATCACTCATTGGGGGATCATTTTGGATACTTAATTATTTATTTTACGTGACTTGCATGAACGGGTCTGTTTAACCCGTGGTTTGGCCATGTCGGCCCTATATTTTAAATTCCGTTGCATACACTTTACTTCCGCTGCGTACTTTATATTCTCGCTGCAACTCTGATGTAGTATTTTTAATTTATTTATGAATGGGCTGTTTGAATATTTTAAATTCTGAAAAACCATAGCCTTGCATCTCTTTAGTGAGCTCGGAGAAACCGTGTCTTGCTAGGGAGGTGTGGCGGTGGCATCCCGGCCTGGGTTACCAAAACCGGGGTGTTACATTTTACATGTGGTTTACAATAATGAGGACGTACAACTGCGCATGAAGAAAAAATAGAATAATTATAGGTAAGTGTACGTGGGTTCCCATCCACAACAATTTTTTTGTATAGGATTCACCAATAACATATATCTCATTCGTATTCCTTTACTTTTCTTCATCACCACCAACATTACCATTATCATCCTTCATGCAAGAAAAAACTAACTAAGGCCAAACAATAAAGAATACAGGAATACTATAACAGAACTACAAGTTCTCATTATATTTCACTTGAAGATGAACTAAAAAGACATACCTAAGCAAATAAGCTTTCTTCAACTGTCTCCTAGCTGCCTAAACTTGCTTGCTTGAATCAAAGACCAAAGGAAGCATCCTATTACTATAAGATATAAACAAAAACCTCCCCTAGATTAAAATTCAACAAAATAAGCCAAGCCAAACACTTACCTATAACATTCAACTGAGAGTAGTGAAAAGCATTGCCCAGCTATTGAAAGAAGTAAATTCAGTTTAACTCATTTTTCCTAATATAAGAAACAATTAAAGCAGCTTGAACTGTAATCACAAAATCAGAGTTGTAAATACCATTACTAAATACAACTGCCCATGGAAAAAGAAGAAATAATTGTAGGTGAGGATACGTAGTTTCTAGTTTCTTTATATGATGGTTATTATGTTTAAACAAGTATTGTTATATTTAATTTACAAGGAAAGTGCGCAAGGGAAGTATGTAGGGCGGAGGAAGCAAAAACTAAATAATATAATTTTTTCTAGAGATGGAATTTTTTAACACCTGCAAAGCGAAAGAAACAAATGTGAAATACACAAATTTGAAATACATATTTGATGTGAGATAGGGCGGGGAAGTGAGCCCACACTAAAGTAAATTGTAAGAGGCATGGGTCATTTGTTGAACGAAGTAATATAGTACATAACTATTAATAAAATCAATTGTGAAGCAGTAATGTATCAACTTCTTTAACGAACTTCAACAAATATCATGAATCATACTGAGAAAGAACCAAGATAAACATAAAAACAATACCAAGAGGAAAAGAACTAATGAAGTTCCACCTGACCAGAAATTCCCGAAATGAGGCTTCTTTGAGAGCTAATTTAGAATGAATTTCTGCAACCTGCTTGTATTTGTCTTGATATTTCTTCTCCAGGAGCTCTGCCTGAAAATTCAATGGTAGTTTTGTCAAACAGACTTAAAAATTGGAGACAGAGAAAGGGAATTGGTCCCAACACAAAAGTAAAATTCAGAAATTTCAAGATACCTCACTCTTGCCTGCTCGAGCCCTTTCTGTGATTTCATTTAGTCGATTATTACATCTACTTTTATACAAAACCTAAAGAAGAGATTAATAAAAAAGAGTTAGGAAAAAAGATTCAATCATCTACATTTATACACCTGGACTATATAGGAAATTTATGTATGATTTTCCCATGATGATACATAAGAAAACAAATACTCAAAAGTAAAAAGCGAGAACTCACAAGGTCTTGCATTTTTTTCTGAGCTTCTCTGGGGAATCTAGAATCACTTTCCTTGTCATCAATCTAGTATAGTAGTATTGATACGAATGTCAAACAAAGTCTTACAAAAGTTCCACTTTCAATTATGCAAAGGCCAGGGGATTAGATTCTATAAGGTTAAGTTTCCGTGGAAACAGATGGCTATGATTGAAATTCATAAGGTAATTATATATTGGAAAAGTTCCAGCCACAAAAATTATCGAGCAAACTCGCTAATTTTCTTTCTATCGCCTGCATAAGCAACAACATCAAATACAGATATCGCAGCATCCGACATGAAGGTAAAAAAGGTAAACACAAAAACCACAATAACACCGCCTAAGAGCACAAGGCCTTTAAGAATTTGTTCTAGGGGGCGAATGTACCAGCCTTATTATAATGCGCTATCCCTGTAGCTTGTCTTCCTCCTGTACTATATCAAGATATCAACAGTAAAGCAATATTCATTCTGTTTCGAAAATAAAAGAAAGTAAGAGCTATTTATTCTAAAGTGCTTTGAAGAGTATGCTTAAAAGTAGTGTGAATTGGAAAAACCATCATGAGCAAATACAAAATGTCCTTTGTGAATCAGAAATCAAGAGAAATCAAGAGATTCAAATCGGAGGTATATTTGGAATTAGCTATTAAAATAAGAACAAATAAAAATAATACTTCCAATTAATGCAACAGACAACAGTAAAACTGATACATAATGATAATTAGTGTTTAAGACTAAGAAAATCATAAGCAAGCTACCTGATGAAGGCCTCGAGTGCCCTCGAGAGTCCCGAGCTTCAACTATAAGCTGATAAGAACAAAGTTAATCTCATTACTCTTCAGAGGTATAGCATTTTAACTTTATTTTACTTAATTTATTATTTGATAAATAATGTCCATAACACTTGAGATAAAACAATTGTACAAGCTTGATTTATCCATTGTAATAGCTGTCATTTAGTTGTTTCTTCCCTTTGTGTATCTTTAGTTGTCATTGTATGTTTTGAATTTTCAAGACTTATAGTCAACAAGCATATTTGAAAATCCAATAATAATATAGGGTGTAGAATGTACCAAGCATGAGGCAAATTGCGCCGATAGACAATAGGTCCATGCAAATCTGAACCACAGTAATCCATTAGCTCCTGATTGATCATGGATATTCTCTCTATTTTGTGAGGCCTCCAAACAGATGCATAAAAGTTTATGATAAACTTTGGTGCTCCAAGTTTATGATAAACTTCTGTTTCACCCTGTTTTCATTTTGTTTGGATATTATGATAAACTCCAAGTAGAAACCCTGGGCTAGTTTTCACATAATTTGATCCGTACTATATAAAAGTTGCTTTCATACCTGTCAGGACTAAGTCGAGTCCCCTTCTCCTTTGCCATGCCAGTAAGAGAAGCAAATGATATGCAATCCACATGAAACATTTTCCAATAAATGTACTTTAAACCATTTTTTAAAGGCAAAAATTCTCTCACATAAATGGTTAATCACACAATTTGGAGAATAGATATACCTTGTGAGATCACTCAACTCAGCTTCAGCTTCTAGCTTGATTGGATCTGCATCATCCAGCAAAGATGAGGCATTTTTCACAATTATGCGGAATTATAATAAAAATCAATAACACAACGACAGGAATTATATGAAGTAGCTTATTGTGTCATGAAGTTTCAGTTTAAAAACAAATAGCTTCAAATACTTCAACTCAAGTACAGTGATAGGATTGATTACTCACTACACCACCAAAACAATTTTACAATATAATTTGAAAATATGCAAATATGCAACCAGATATAAATTGCAGATTCACCAAAATTTTACTTTGGATTCAGGTTAATATAACTGGTTAAAGATTCCAATCGAACACATTTGAGTAAATTGTATCAATGTTTGTATTTTGAAGTTGCTTGTTGAAAATTAGACTCACAGCTCAGTTGTCTGCATAAAACGTAAACAAAAATACCTCTAGAATTTCTTACAGCAATATCGCCACAAGCGCATATGGATTTGGTTTATGAAAAGTAGCATGAGTTTAACCTGATTCTAGCATTCAAGCATTAAAAATACTCCTAGCCTGAAAATTATGATAGTTACGTCAACTACTGTGTTGGAGTGGAATTCGACGAAAGAATTCCTATCCCAAGGAACCCAATCTGTACAAGCAGAGACTAACATCTTTTGAATTTCTTCCGAGTCTGCTTCATTTTTCGCTACAATCCACAAAGAGATCTCTAGCAAAACACACCAAAGAAGTAGAACACAAAAATGAAACATAAAATACTATACTCAGTAATAGTTAAGCGGATTGGAGGATATTGCGCGATGCGTCAACTGGAGTATGGGGAAAACGTTTAACTGGAAAACAACTCTCCGATTGAACCAAAGTTTATACCAATATTGATTTTTCGATTACAACAAAAGTTTAGCGACTTGGAGCACCAGAAGTTGATGAATACTTGCATTGTGTGGTGAGTCAACTGTCCAGACGCGGGAAGGGCAGCGGACAATTGAAGACGAAGGCACCAATGATGACGAAATGAAAACAGGGCAAAAATCTGACAGAACTTAACAAAGAAAATAACACTTATTCCATTCCATTGTAAGCCTAATTCAAATGGAAGCCGAATAATCTCGTCCACTACGACACAATCCATCCTAAAGACCCCCGGATACCGTTTCCCATTAGCACAACAACAAAAAGGGGAGTCCGGAAAAAATAAATGCAGGCGGCGCCCATTTCGCAGGCCCTCAAGACCGCCGGCCCTGACCCCAACAACAAAAGGGGAGTTGGGGAAAAAATAAATGGCAATTACCTCCTTAATGGGCAGTACAAGAGCAGATTGCACTCCTTAATAGAAGCCCTAGTTCTGCAACACACGAAACACTACCATCGAAGCAATGCCAGCTATAAGCATGCACATTACGGTCAATGTAGACGGAACAACACCAACGGAAGCAAACTTACAGTGAAATGATGGCGGCGGACGGCGGCGCAGCGCGGAGAGATTGGGAGTGGCGACGCTGGGAAAGGCGAGAGAAGGGGAGGACGGCGTCAGAGGAGGGGCGACGACGGTGGTGTGCGCGATCTGGATCAGCGGCGGCGCAACGGAGGCGACGCCAGCGAGTTGGCGGCAAACGGGGCGGTGGAACGAAGGGCAGGGAAAAAATCTTCCGGGCGGCAGATTTTAGGGATTTTTAGGAATAGAAGGATGGAAATGGAAGGAGTGCAGTCTCGACAAAAATCGGAAAAGAATTGGGGCCTTCAGCGTCGCGGTGGAGAGCGAAATAAGCGAAGCAGAATGGGTGAAGCTGAGCCGAGAGGATTGGGAAATGGATAGATCGGAGACGAATGCGTAGTCTTTAAGAAAGAAGACACAGAGGATCCGATGGCCAGGAATGAAATTGGAGAATGGACGGACAGGAACACTCCCGTCGATCCAACAATCAGAAATGAAATTGAATTGGATCCGACGGTCAGGATTTCACGTGGAGCTGGAAAAATTTTGGAGGTTTTTTTATATAGTATAGATAGATAGATAGATATATATATATATATCCAACAACATAAAAACAAGTGTACAGATCGATACGAGTATTATATATGATGATCGGAATCCGTAATTAGTCCTCGATCTCCACATCTGATTGAAATAGTACAATAGAATACGATCCGATCATCATTTCTTATTGAATTTGAAAGCAATAAAGACCTTTTTTTTTTGATGCAGATCAACGCATGCTTGGGCTAATACAAAGCAGCCGATGGCATATCAAGCCCCGCGGCCATATTGTAATAACCATTCTTTCCATAGCTAGTTGGGTTGAACACATTCCCTTGGTACACGTTCAGCCAGTACAAGTAGTTGCTCTGATCAAATGATGATGAAATTCTTAGGTTGTCTCCCAGCTGAAAGCCGGCCATACCTCGTTGCTCATTCAATGCCACTGCAGATGACTTCGCTGTCGCCATCTCGCCTTGTTGTGATGCAGAACACATCGGAGTTTGGATGTCCACTAGGTTCCCATCTCCGATTAGCAGTCGAGCTGTTTGGCGATGTTGGTTCGAGCGCAAATGATCCGAGAGAATATCTTTGGCAGTAGTGGCAGGGATGTACATTTCCTTCTTGCAATTGCGCAGCGGTAGAGGCAGATGGTGGCTGGTAAGGGTAGTTTTACATAGTAACGACTCGACAAGTTCATCGCCCGAATTCTGCTCTGCGTCTGCCTCCACATCTTCTTGACCCTGTTTTTCATTCTTTGACATGTTGCCTTTCTTTTGTCGAATCCGACAGATTACCCAGTCATCCAACTGCATATGCAAATATAACATTTATGGAATCATTTAACAGTTAACAACTAATTGTCAAACAAACAGACCCATAATAAGGAATTCTTACGGCACGTGACATGAAGGAAACTTACTCGCATAGAACCTTTGGACCTTGATGGTCTCGAGGAATCGGGGAGCCTGTACTCTGTCATAACCCAATCCATTTTCTGGCGACTTGGCGGCTTCCCCATGTAGAAAACAAGTGTCTTCTTGACGCCAATTTGCTTCGATCTAGAAGCGCTTAAAATTGGCTTATCGGTCCCGGTCGCCTTCCAATAGCCCGACTCTGTTGTCCGATTTGGTCTGCCCCCGTTTGGGTACTTCCTATCCCTCGGTGTAAAGAAATACCACTCATGTTCCCCAAACAAAGCTCTGCCTGCAAAAAACAAAAAACACAACTAACATGTAGCATATCACATACTATATATGAACACTAAAAAAAAAAAAAAAAAGGGTTAGTGAGAAGAGAAAGCAAGAACTCACGAGGCAGATCCCATGGGTTATAGTCATAAAGCTGTATTTCATTAATCACATTTGGTGGCAATGGAAGACAATTGACTTTCCGCCGGAGATAAAAGTCTATCAGTTCTTGATCCGATGGATGGAATTTAACACCCGGAGGGAATTTGGAGTTTCCATCCATCGAAGATGTTTATGATGAAAGATTTTTTATATTGGGGAGAATTGGTTAATACCGAGAGTGTTTCCTGGGGACATTTCTTGTAAATGTGGGCGGGAAGCTTAATTGGTGGATTTGGGTGTCATTTTATAGGGCACCTTTATGTGAGAGACAAGATATCTCCTTCACGAAAGCATATGTTTAGAGTCCACTATTAATTTATTATTAGTACATTTTGTGTAAAATTAATTAGTGTAATAATTTTATAAAGATATTTGTAAGATGTGCATACTGTGACAATTTAGTGGCTTGTAATAGCCTTTTATTATTGTTTGCCACAAGAATGTGAAAAAAATTCGATGGTGACACCACCTTACCTCAACTTGTTAGAACTGAGAGATTCCTTATATACCAAAATTGCATTGGCCTCTCTCGAGGGGTTCACTAGATAGAATTGATATGTCTTAAACAACACAACGTTTCAATGTAAACTCGATCGGTAATTAATGAAATAGTTTTATTATAACTCCTCAGAAATAAACAATATAACCATGGAATTTTAACAATATGACACACGCCTCTTCATTTAGGGAGATCGAACAAATTGTTATGTAATAAAATTAAATTATAAATTTACGATAATATCAAAATAAGGAATCGAAAACAAACAATTTCGGAAGATAAAAATAAAATAATAAAAAAAAATTGTTAAATTATAGTATGAGATTTGAAATCTTTTACAGCAGCAATCGATAGCGCCAACCCTCTATGGATCCATCACTGGTGAATGACTACCGTTTGGGGTTTGAAAGAAGATCTACTTAGCATATGGATTTTGTTCTGTATAGCATCCTCACAATGATAGTGTTGTGTTTTTCGATGAAACATGTTGTCTTTTTCTATGAATATAATTAGTGAAATACCAAGCAAAGGAATATAATCAATTAGCCGAAGGAACGAATTTCAATTTGGAGCTGTCCTGGCTCAGTTTATATTGCATTGTCTTAATATGTTGCCATTCCGATCCTATTCATCTCCCGGTGGAGGGACAGAATAATTTTATTTATCATATTCTTTGACAAACATTTTGTTAGGTTCGTTTGCTAAGATAACCAGTAGACTTGTCATGTAAACTAGTTCAAACACCTTTCGTGGACACGTTATTCAGTTTAATAATAATATGCAGCGGAATAAAGATAAACTGAAGAGTAAACGAACTCAAAGATTTGTTGACCCAGTTCGGCACAAGCCTACATCTGGGGGGATATCAATCCAGGAGGTTTCACTACTTGTTCAACTCGATCCACGATTAAACAATAGTGTTTCAATTTGCCCAACTCCAATCTCCAAGCAGCTTGAATTGTCGAACCAAAACACTCCCTGCTTTGGTGAAGATCTCTCCGACCTTGCTCCAATTCCTTGAAGGCTCCCCCTTCAAGTTACTCTTGGCGGAAACCTGTTGGCAAACCCTCCTTCAAGAATAGATTCAAATAAGCTCGTGTCTTGACGACTCCTTGGAAAGCTTGACTGAATTCGTCGACTTCAATCAAGATCAATGTAGCACAAGCTCGATCAGTACACCCAAGGCAGTGTGATCGAATATCTCCCTTCAAGATAATATTTTCACGAACACAGAAGGGACGTTTTTCTCACTTACAAACACTTCGATGGCTCAAGGGAGAAAATGAATATTCCAGTTGTATGTCAAACGTCCCTCAGCCGGTGTATTTGAAGAGAGAAGAATCCTCCATTCTAAGGTTAGATTTTGTTTCCATATCTTTCATTTCCTTAGAATGGAGTTGCCCGGAATAGGAGATCTTGGTTTCCAAACTTCTTGAACACGATCCGGGCAAGAATCAGCTGGCCGTTGAAAGATGATCTCATGCAGATTCCCCAGCTTCTCTTCCTATAAATAGTTTGTCGAATACTGACGGGTTGGTTCAACAAAGTAGTCCAGACACCGGTTGTGAACACATTTGCTCAAAAATGGTTCCCAACAATCTCCCCCTTTTTGGCAGAATGTGGGCCAGTATATGAGTCGATGAAACCAATGTCTTAGACAATAACACAAGTACAGAAATGAGAAAGTTCATCCCTTTCATCCCAACCACCAATTACACTGAATCCCTTTTCAAAACAAACTATACTAATGCTCTGTACAAAATGCCTATCGATTTAATCTAGTAGCATTTACATCAAAACGACACATGGCAATAAGAACTAAATGTAGCATCAATAATCAAGGTTATATTATTGCAGGCCATAGTGCAATATCAAAAAACAGTTCCCAAAAGTAGTTCAAATAGTTTGACAGAACACAAAAAAATGTTACCCTTTAGCAGCAGTTTTCCAGTGGCACATTCCAGCAGCAGTGGACTCCCCCTCCTTGTTGTAGTGCATGCCAGAGGAAACGATTAACGGTTATATCAACTGAACTCCCCCTCTGGCGCACATTTTGCCCAAATGAGCATATTACTCAGATTCCTCAGAGGAATCCGCATCAGAGTCTTCAGATTCCTCTTCTGGATTGGTATCCATGTCCTTGTCATCATCAGACCACACATCTGGAAGTTGTCTGAACAGCTTTTCAGCTGCCTGAACTCTTGTGTGCACCTGTGCTTCCAACACTTTCAGATGGTTAATATGATCAGCAAGTTCATCACGCACCAAGGAGAAGGCATCTTTGGCAGGAATCCTTCCTCCTGGTCCAGGCAGGTCTGGTTTCTTCTTCACAAGGGCAGCTGACAACTTGAAGTCAGCTATGTCTTCGGGGAGATCATGCTTATCTCCAAGGATGTGAAGATTCTTCATGTACTCAGTGATGAGGGCTGGAAAGGGCAGCGTGGTGTTGTATTTTCTCATTACTTTGCCAGCAAAGACAAACATTTGTTCGAGCACAAGGGCTCCATAGTTGATTTCATAATCTTGATCTATGGCATATAATAGCTTACACATATTCTTTGACACAACAGAGTGATTAGTTGTGGGCATAACATATGTGCACAGAATTTGTAAAGGAGTGAAAACCTTTGTGTAAGAGCACCAGCGCTTAGACCTTTACCATGGATCATTTGTCCTTCTTTCCCGGTGAGTTTCTCAGCAATTTTACCCATGTGAAATACAGCAGTGCGAGAGTAAACAGTTTTGAAAGATGGAAGAGGTACCTGGAGAAAACGATTTAGTGCTTTGACTTTCAGTTCAAACAGTTCTCCTTCAACATAGCACAGCTCGAACCATGGGCTTTTTGAATTGAGGACATCTTCGCTCAGGTTTTCATAAAAATGCCTAACTAGCTGTCCTTTGAATTGCTTAATCTCAGTGGCCCAAAAGAGTAAGGACCTCTTCTCCAATATTGGTGCCATCCCATCTCCTCATATCTTTGAGTTGCAAATCTGATCTCCGGGTGAATCTTCATCTTTTCCAGCACTGTTGTGAAGTACTGCTTGGACACTTCGTAATAAAACTCAGTGGTGATGGCATGTCGAGTATCGATTATCTCAGGTTCATGATCTTTGCACGATGTTTCAACAATCTTCCTCTTCTTAGAGGTTGCGGCCTTGGAAGATCCTTCTGGTTCAGAACACGTTCGCTTTGTCAGTTCGGACGCCTTTGGCGAACTCCTTGCTTGTGGCGGTGGAGTTGGTTCACGTGTCTCAGCAAGTGGTTCCTCTTCTTCCATGTTTTCAGGCTCATCTTCTTCGGACTCCTCATCTGTTACCTCAACCTCCTGGTCAGATCTTTCTTGCTCACTTTGAGTGTCTTGTGATCCTAAATCCTCGGACTTGTCTTCAGTAGGATTCTCCCCCTCGGTTGGTTCAGGGGCATCGTCATGAAAGTGTTCGGTATCACCGTCGGACTCCTTGTTCTGGTTGTCATCAGAGCTTGATGATTCCTCGGCATTTTCCACCTGTTCCGCTTCAGTGGGAGCAGGATCTTTGACAGGGGCAATTGGTTCAGACTCTTTTCTTAGTTCATGATTCCTCTTTTGACTGGCAGTCCAGGCAATTTCCTCTGTGATCTCGTTCGCGGCATCATTCTTCTCATCATCACTGATGTCGATCATAGACTCATCTCCAGAGCTTCCATCATCATATTCTTGGACATAGTCTGAATCCAGTTCCTCTTCATCAGGTTGTTCAGTGAGTGGTTCAGACACCTTGGGTGGACTAGTTTGAGTTTCAGCAGCAGTGATCGTCAGTGGTTCCTTGGGGCTTTCCACAGTTGTTGTGACGGGAGCAGGTTCAGACACAACACTTGATTGCACAACAGCCTTCTTTGCAGGAGTTTTCTTCTTGGACTTTGTAGTGGACACCTTTTGTGCATCCTTTGGTGCAGGGTCAGCAGCTTTGGAAGGTATGTCTGCTTCAATCTCTTTGCCCGAGCCCATTGTGGGGAGGTTGGCCAGAATAGCATCTAGAGGTTTTAGCGCCTTTGCAAGATCTGCTTCAACACGTTCACTGATGGAAGCGTTCTTCTTTGCTACGGCTTTTTCTCGTGGTTTGGTGGTAAAGACAGCTGTTTCTTTCACCTTTTGAGCGCCGGATTCTTTTTGTTTCATGGTGTTGGCTCCGGCTACTTCTGCGCGTATATCAAGTGGGTCTTGAGCAGCAATGGTGGCACCCTTCTCTCCGGCAGTGGATGGAGAAGAAGAATGGAATGGAACAGGTACAAGAGAGGGAGTTTCCGAGATTGTTTGTTCAACAATCGCTTGATGAACAGCTTTGGCTCGTCCCTTTGCACTGGACTCCTCTAGAGAAATAACTTTCTTTCTCCCTTTTGATGAAGCGGGAGTAGGGTCCTCCGATTTTGAGCTTTGGCTTCCTCGTTTCTTCACCATGTTGGTTCTGTAATGAACGGAAAAGAAAACAAGTAAATGTGCACAGAGAGTAGGAAGAAAGAATTTGATTGATAAACTTGATAGACAAAGGAGTGAGAGCAGTTTTGTAGAGGTTGTGAGAAACTTCCCTTGGATGAGATAAGAAAGGAGAATCACGGTTTCCAAAGATGGTCATGATCACAATTTTGAATTTTGGAAACAAATAACCGTTCCCGTCGTTCTAATTTTTCGGACGTGTCATGATGGGCTGTCAAATCAAGTTTAAATCTGATTTCCAAATTTGAATTATGGTAAACATGGTTATTTTTAACTTCTCCTGAAAATACATATATTAGACCCATAATAATATATATAAAGAAATAGAATATATGCAAGAAATTAGGAATAAGTAAATTGCATAAATTAAATAGAACTTATTCCATGATATGTGAGATTTTATGTGATCGTGCATAGGCCGAGATCCCTTCTCAATTTTTCAAATCTTTCACAATCTAATGCCTTAGTGAAAATATCCGCATGTTGCTCAGTAGCTCCGACATGTTGTATGGACACAATGTCTTCTCTAAGAAGTTCTCTAATGAAGTGATGTCGAAGTTCAATATGCTTGGTTCTCCCATGTTGGACTGGATTCTTCAAGATGTTGATTGCACTCATGTTATCACACAGTATGGTCAGGATTTCTTGATCGATTTCATAGTCTAGCATCATTTGCTTCATCCATAGCAATTGTGCACAACAACTTCCAGCTGCAATGTATTCTGCTTCTGCAGTTGAGAGTGAGATGGAGCTCTGTTTCTTGCTATACCAATTGACTAGATTAGTTCCAATGTAAAAGCAACCTCCGGTTGTGCTTTTTCTATCATCCGCATCACCTGCCCAATCTGCATCACTATAGCTAAGTAGTGAAAGATTAGATTCATTAGAGTACCATATACCAAGATCAATTGTTCCTGAAACGTATTTGATCACTCTTTTGGCAGCTTTCAAGTGGGATTCCTTGGGATCGGCTTGATAACGAGCACATACACCAACAGCATAGCTTATGTCTGGTCGACTTGCAGCTAAGTATAGTAAGCTTCCAATGATGCTTCGATAGAGTTTTTGATCCACACTTCGACCACTGGGATCTTTGCTCAATTTGTCATTAGTTCCTATAGGAGTTCGGACAGGTTTGCTGGACTCCATGCCAAACTTTTTAACAATGTTCCGAGCATACTTGGTTTGACTGAGAAATATGTCATCTTTCTTTTGTGCTACCTGCAAGCCAAGAAAGTAAGTTAGTTCCCCAACCATGCTCATTTCGAACTCCTTACCCATTATTTCGATGAAGTGGTCCTTGAGCACATGATCTTTTGATCCAAAAACTATGTCATCTACATAGACTTGAGCGATTAGAATTCCTTTGCTTTCTCTTTTGATGAATAGTGTCTTGTCAAGACTTCCTGATAACGGCCAGAAATGACCATTATTTTCAATCCATTTCCGTGTCTGAAACGGGCATTTGATCGCATTCCGGTCTTACATTAAGTAAGAAAGCAGTTGAATTGGACTGATTTATGCATAGTTGTACAAATATTGAGCTGGTATGAAAAATACATAAATATGTAATTTTATTACACATTTATGTTAGAAAAATCCAAAAACATGAGAAAAAGAAAAGAAAAGAAAAAGGAATGAAAGAGATGGGCAAAAGAATAAAACAAGCCCACAAAATACAAAAAGATGGGAAAAGAGAGAAAAACCCACAAAAATACATGTTCCGGCCAATCAGGCCCAATAAGGTGAACCAATCGCGAGACTGGCATCCTGGCGCTATCCATGGTCCCGCGACAGGGGGCCGGCTCGCGCCACAATGATGAAATGCAAAGGAACCAGCCCTGGGACATCCTGTCGCTAGGTCCGTGGCGCGAGACCATGGCTAGCGACACAGAGGGGTTCCGCGCCACACCAGCATGATGAAGAAGAAACTGAGCCCAGACCCCTGTCGCTAGCCCCGTGGCGCGATCTATGGTCTCGCGACAGGAGTATGGCTAGCGACACAGAGTTGAAGACCAGACCCAGTCGAGAAGCTTTGCAGCATAATGCCTCAGTTCGCGCCACATCACGTGATCCGCGACATGGCTGAGATGTGTGTGATGACTTGCGACACGGGCCTCAGATCAAGGCCCATGGGCCTAGGGTTTCACTTCTATAAATATGAGGTGATTCCTTTGAGCTAAGGGTTAGAAAATTCATTCCCTTGAAGACAGTTTGGGGGATTCTCTCTAGGTAGTTTAGTTTAGTTTTAATTTTTTTGTATTATTTAATTTTCTGCCCTAGTCTAGCTTAATGTAGGTTATCTATCTTGTTGTTTTCTGTTTTCAGTAGCCTAAGCTAGCCAGTTTAATATGTTATTTCCTTTTCAAACCTTGTTTTTAGGGTTTTGTGTTATCCAAAATGATGGGTATTAACAAACCCACTAATAAAATGGGAAAATATTCATCCAATGTGTCCCAAAACCATGAAATGGGTTTCACAACCCATGGATTACTGCTTTTATTTTTCTTTTGGGGTCATTTGACCCCCATTTCCTTGTTATTGTGCTTATTGTTTTCTTCTATTGAGGATAGTATGCATGTTTCATGTGTGATCAAACCCTAGATTAGGATTATGCTCCCTTTTTAAATATTGTTTTAGGTAGATTTATTTTTGTTTAAGCATGTTCTTGTAGATTTTGAATTCTGTTTCGTCATTTTAGCTTAGAAATGCTTTTTAATCTGAAATAGGGTGAGATCACGCTGTTTGCATGCCACTGTTCACTTTTACCTTTTACTGACTCGTGTCCTGAACCATCCATGTCGCTAACCTCTTCATGTCGCGAGACCACGTCTAGCGACAGGAAGGCTGTTCCGCGACATGGGTGTCTAGGGACACTTGTCCTAATATTCTGAAATTCCTAGTCGCGAGGCACTTCTGTCGCGGACCCACGGTACGCGACACAAACCCTGCTTAGCGACCAGAGACCCAAATCCCTTTTATTTTCTTTTGCATGGCTCCTGTCGCGGAACACTCCTGTCGCGGTCCGCGACACAATTTTTGCTCCGAGACAGGGAATTATGCCTTGCATTTTCATTTTGAAAACCCAGTCGCTAGACATCCTGTCGCGGACCCACGGTCCGCGACACAACTCCAGACTAGCGACTGGGAATCAAATACTTAGAAATTTCCAGAGAAATTTTGTGTCGCTAAACACCTGTCGCGGACCCATGGTCCGCGACACAACTTACGTCTAGCGACACAGGATGAAACTCTGCCAAAATTTTTGAAAATCTGTTGAGATACCCATGTCGCGGGTCTAGGCTCATGACACCATTTATGGTATCTCGACAGAATCCTTCTCCCTATTTAAATTCCAAAATTCTCATCTTCTAACCCTCATTATATTGCAAAAACTCACATCTGAATCCCACGGATTAAGATGTAATACCCTAGAATTGCAATATAAGGCGTTATGCTGCCAAAATTTTGATTCTCCATTTCCCATTCATTAATTAATTGAACCCTCTAGTCACTAATGATTGATGATTCTGATTAGCAATAATCAAGTCACTAATTGTTGTGATTAAAGGATCTTTGTTCAATTGCCATTAAAATAATTTTCTATAAACAAAATCATGATGTCTTAAACAGATAATCCGGACTGTAATCACTTATGGTAGGAGGGATTATTTAAGCCATCAATTATGGATTAATTCCATCACCTTGCATGAGAAACCAATGTCTCTCATGCGAGTTCCTCTCTTTATTTCAATTTGTTTTGTCTTTTGTGTATTGTGTGTAACAATTAGTACAGACTACATCAGACTAATGTTGGCGGGTATTCCCTCATGGATAACTAGCTCGTATTCTGGGTATTAATTACTAAGTGTTATTTTGCATGGTCTGGGTGACTGTCAGTGGAAGCCTTGGCGGTTCGCCCATCCGGGGTTATAATAGCTGCTCGGCTGACTCCCATCCAGATACGGTTTATTTTATGTATCTTAATTTCCAACCCAAATTCCAATCTGCAATAAAACTCTGTTAATGTCTGTCAACATTAGCTGATAAGTACTGCAGAGAGGAAGCATGTAGGTTTTTATCCGAATTCACAGACAGTGAAGGCCCAACTGGCACTGACACTGCCATTATAGGACCTAAGCTGTCTAAATTCGCTCCATCCGAGTAATTGGGAGATTGGATAGTAGTACAGTCCACCCGATTATTCTGCCATTACTCTGGTCTCCTGACCATTTCATATCTGTGTTTCACCTTCTGTCTAGACCTGCATCTATATTTTGGGTCAATTAATTTTACACTTCCCTATATCCTTATGCATAATAATATTATGTACTATTGTGGTCTGTAATTATTTTGGGATCCTTCCCTTGGACAACAGAAGTCTAGATCTTAAACAGATATTGCTTATTAAATTTCCAACAAAAATCTCTTTATAAAATCCGGATCTGAGTAAGGGATAAATTCTGCAGTTGTGACTAATTCATATTCTATCAAGGGTTGATTTTTGGGAATTTAGAAGCAGAGTCAGCGAATAGGTCTCATCTAGACTGAAAGGATCTGTGTTTTAAACTGAGAATCTAGTACCTGTTTAGGGAATGATTTTCAAATCCATTATTTTCCAAAATTGTTGTTTGTTAGGAATCTAAGATTAAATATTACACCGAGATGGGGTCCACTTGGGCTCAAATACAGTGTAGTAAATAATTTTAGAGGAACATCATCCAGGCCTTGGTTATTTTCTAAGATAGGGTTGAGTTTCTTTCAACTGCTATCCTCCTCTGCCAAAGCCTATTTTTGAGTCCTGAGTGAGTACATCCGGAACAAACTAATTTATTAGTTCGTTTCATTAGTTTGTATCTCATAATCACCCGGAAGGAAGTGAACACACAAGTGGTTCACCAAGAGCCGGGAATTCTTGATCCATACCCCTTCATCCTGATGGGGAGCTGTCTTTTACTACCAGGGTCAGACCTTCAAAACCTCCGAGTGATAGGTTTTAACTGCTTTCTTTAACGCTTTCTTTTACCGCTTTCTTTTAACTGCTTTCTCTAGAGGTCACTCGGTTGTATTGAGAGTTGCGTAACTGCTACTAGGATTGATAGTTAAGGGATAGTTTAGGGCTTAATTAGAATCTTTGGGTGTGACATGGGGGAATGATAGTAGTACTTGGCATTTCAATAAATGATTTGTCAGGTGTTGCTTTTCCACCACAGATGAAGTAACACACCCAGGCCAGGGCAGTTACGAATCTGTGGTATCTTAGAATTTGCGGTCTTAATAACATGTAAACTCACACTGTAAGTACCTGTCTGTTAAAGGGAAAGCAGTATTGAGAGCATGAGAATTAGCTATCTGATAGAATTATTCCAAGCATAGATCTGTGTATAAAAATGGAAGTTTAATACTGCCTTATCTAAATCTTGTCCAATTTTTATTCTTTTCTTCATGTCCCTTCTGTCCACATTGTGATTCAGCTTCATAGCTAGCATGATGTAAATTTTCACTGCTTCCATAGATAGTGTTTATCGCATTCTTAGAATAATTTTGCCCGCTTCTTAGAATAGATTTGTTTGCTTTGTAGAACAGATTTAAACGCTTTTATAGTTTAGTTTAAATTCATGCCAGTAGTTGTTAATCACTTTTCAAAACCATTGGAGCAATATGAATGGAAAATCTAGTAAAACGACGTGGGCCCTGCTTCTATCGCACATCCTCCAGTGAACGATCCGGTCTTACTATAAATTACTGCAATTTTTGACACCGTGCGCTTTCGGGCCACAGTTTCTTAACACGAGTAATAAAAACGTGACAACCTATAAATATATCCCTAATCCTAACTCCGCCATCATAAATCGGTTTCATTAAATAAAATTGAAAACCAGGATCATGATTTTTCAGAAAATGCTCAAGTAGTGGGAATGTGATAAAGGTTTCGTGGCTGCACCGTGAAAGTTGTCAAAAGTTTCATGCCAGGGAGGTCCACAGCGCCGTTTGAAATCAAAGTTTCCCACATGAGTAATAAAAAGTGAAATATATCCTTAAACCCCTTTCCCGCGAATCATAATTCCTTTCATTCAATAAATTCAATCCTGATATATTTTTTTGTAAAATACTCGTGTTGCGAAATTGTCAAAAGTTTCATGGCGCCGTTGCCGGGGAGGATGCAGCGCCGTTTTATTAGAGAATTACATTCCTCATTGCTCCTAGTTAGCTTATACATATAAATATAAATGTTTACCCCAAAACCGATTCTAACCTGGGGAATGTGCAGGTACTGTCATAGCTAAGACCTCTGTTCTATGCAAAAGAGGAAGGAGACTCCAGCCGAGATCCCGTTCAATGCAGAGATTGAGAAAACAGCTCGTCGTCTGCGGGCGGAAGCTAGACAAAGAAAGGAACGGGAAAGACAAGCTCTCCTCTCTCCGAGCACAAGCAGTGACATCTCAGACATGGCGGATAACCATGGAAATCCCCCAAACATTCCACTTAACCCACCACTCCAAAATATCCAAGAGGATCCAGAAGACGTTGACGTTGAGAACTTGGAGGATCTCCCACCTCAGGTCATTCAGGGAGGTGAGAATCCCCCAAATCTCGAGCAGCAACCCTTCGAGATGCCTCCACCCAACCCAAACCACCCAAACCCCCAAAACAACCCACTTAACCAGAATAACCCTAATAACCAAAATTTTCAGAACCCTCAATTTCCAGACCCCCAGTTTAACCAAAACCAGAATCACCCCAACCCGAACGATTTCAATGATCCCAGAAATTACTATCCGAATCAGAACTTTTACCCACAGCAATACCAAGGAGGGCCAGGGAACAATCAACAGGCAGCCGCAGCTGACTATATGCAACCCATTCTGGAACCGTATTTGAACATTCCTGGACAAGCCCCATTCTTGGCCAGGAATTTCGAATTAAAGCCGGCTCTCATCAATCTTGTTCAGAGCAACCAGTTCGCACGAGCAAATCATGAAGATCCCCACGATCACCTACAAACTTTCCTGGAACTGTGTGATACAATCAAAAACCAGAATGTATCTGCTAACACCATTCGATTGAGGCTGTTTCCTTTCTCTCTGACCAGCGGGGCAAGAACATGGTATAAATCACTGCCCGTGAATCAGAAATCTGCATGGGAGGACGTGATCAGAAACTTCTTGACAAAGTACTTCCCGGAATCCAAGGTGGATGAATGCCGCTCTAAGATTGCGGAATTCAAGATGAAACCAGACGAATCCCTGTATGATGCAAAGGAACGGTTCTTCAACTTGCTCAGGAAGTGCCCCCAGCATGGTTTCCATGAGTGGGAGAAATTAAGAAAGTTCTATAGCGGTTTGACCCCAGCATGGAAGAACATGCTTGATGCTGCCGGCGGTCAACACCTGCTATACATCCCCATGGACCAAGCTTGGGCCAAGATTGAAGCAATGAGTGTAAACAGAACTGTACTTTCTGATGATGTTAATTCCCCTCCCCCTCGTGGTTTATGTGCTGTAGGTACAGTAGGGAAATCTGAACTGGACAAACTGAAAGACCAAGTGGCCGTCTTGGCCTTGAATCAGGAAGCTGGGAGCTCTACACAGGCTCAAAATGCTGAAGCTGTTTGCGGGACTTGCCAAGGCCCGCATTCCACTGAATCCTGTCAGCAAGTGGCAAATGAAAGCTGTAACTATGCAGGTGGATTCCAAAACCGGCACCCGAACCTCTCATATTCCAACAACAATGCCTTGAATTCCCACCTGTTGACCCAGCCACAGCAGTTCAACCAACCAAGGCCCCAGCACTTTAACCCAGGCTTTCAGCCTCAGATTCTAGCTAGGCCACCTCAAAACCAAAATTTCCAAAACTTCCAGCAGCCACAGAATCAGTTTGTCCCAAATCAGAATCAGTTTGGTCAAAACCAAGGTCAGAACCAGAATTGGAACCAGAACCAGCAGAAACCCCCTTCCAGATTGGAGACCCTCATGACTGACTTTATCACCAGTCAAAAGGAAATCAACACTCAGTTGCAGTCCTCTATCCGGAACATGGAGACGCAGGTTACACAAATGGCCAAGGAAATGCAGAAAAGAGACCAAGGAACTCTACCCAGTGCTGCTGAGAAAAATCCTCAGTGTAAGGCCATCACACTGAAGTCTGGTAAAGTTCTAGAAGGACCCAAGGGCAAGGAGAAACTGGTACAAGAGAATGAACTGGGAAGTGATATCGAGGAGAATGAAAAGGAAGCCGAGAAAGAGACAGCTGATCTGCAGACCGATGCTGCACCTGAAACAGCTGAAACAGATAAGGGTACAGGTGGAGGTACAACTTCCTTCCCTTCACCACAAAAACAAATTGATAATAAAAAGTTCATGCCAAGGGTGCCATACCCAGCCCGACTTAAAAATCAAGAACAGGACCTTAAATTTGAAAAATTTCTGAAAAGACTGCAAAAAGTAGAAATAACTATTCCTCTCATCGAAATGATAGCTGAGATGCCAGCATACGCTAAATTTCTGAAAGAATTAGTTTCAGGAAAGAGGAGAATTGAGCAGGAAGAACTGGTAGTTCTTAACAATACATGCAGTGCTATCATCCAGCGCAAGCTTCCGGAAAAGCAAGAAGATCCAGGCTGTTGCATGTTGCCGATTCAAATCGGGAAAGTCAAAGCAGGAAAGGGCCTCTGTGATCTTGGTTCTAGCATCAATGTTATGCCTTTGGCAATGGTGCGGCGCCTCAAGCTGGGACGCATCGAGCCAATCAAGATGAGACTCCAATTGGCAGACAGATCCATCACAAAGCCTGTCGGCATCCTCAAGGACATCATAGTGAAGACTGGGAATATCTTATTCCCAGTTGATTTTGTGATACTAGACATGGAGGAGGATCTGGACATGCCACTGATCTTGGGGAGACCATTCCTTGCAACAGGCGGAGCACTTATAGATGTAAAAGCTGGACGAGTAACACTGCGAGTCGATGAGGAAGAATTTACATTTGACATAGCACAGTTACAGAAATACCCAGATGACGGGTTCTGTTCATCAAAATCTGTAATAGTTAGGAGTGAGGAGAGAGAGCTTGACTCTGGATTTGATCATGAAATGATGCTGGATGAGATTTCAAAGCAGGTACTGAAGCCTGCTGGCGTGGAGCACAAAGGATGCAAGGCCGTTCACTTTGCCGATCCCGAAACAAGGGATTTGGAGGAGTTTGACGGCACAGATTTCCATGACGACGCCGACCAGGAGGAGGCAGATCCTGTACTGATGCAGGGTCCGGAAGGTAAAATTGATCTTCTCCCATCTAATTCTCGCAAATTACTCCCTTCCGTTGAATGCCCACCAGAGCTTGAACTTAAAACATTACCCGATCATCTCAAGTACGCGTTTCTCGCAGAACATAAAAAATTACATGTGATTGTTTCGGCTAAGCTCTCCCAAGAGCAAGAAAATGCTCTGGTGGTCGTTCTTAAAAATTATGTGCGTGCAATCGGTTGGACCATTTCTGATATCAAAGGAATAAGCCCTTCTGTTTGTATGCACAGGATTTTAATGGAGGAGAACTTCAAGGCCTCTCGCCAGCCCCAACGAAGACTGAACCCACCCATGCAAGAAGTGGTAAGAAAGGAAGTGATCAAGCTGTTAGACGCCGGTATTATATACCCGATTTCTGATAGCAAATGGGTCAGTCCTGTGCAGGTCGTTCCGAAGCGGGGTGGGATGTGCATTACGCAGAATGAACAAGGGGAGGAAATTGCCACGCGCCCAGTCACCGGATGGAGAGTCTGCATAGACTACCGGAAGTTGAACGAGGCAACTCCCAAGGACCATTTCCCTTTACCTTTTATCGATCAAATGTTGGAACGATTGGCGGGAAGGGCATTTTATTGTTTTTTAGATGGTTATTCTGGATACAATCAAATAGTGATCGCCAGTGAGGATCACGAAAAAACTACTTTTACTTGCCCTTATGGCACTTTTGCCTATAGGCGCATGCCTTTTGGTCTTTGCAATGCACCAGCTACTTTTCAAAGATGCATGATGTCTATATTGAATTTATCGAAAAATGCATTGAGGTCTTCATGGATGACTTCTCTGTATATGGAGATACGTTTGATGGATGTTTGACTAATCTTGCTAAGATTTTAAAGAGGTGTGAGGACACTAACTTGGTTTTAAATTGGGAAAAGTGCCATTTCATGGTCACTGAGGGCATAGTGTTAGGTCATCGCATTTCTCGTGCAGGCATTGAAGTTGATCCAGCCAAAGTGTCCATCATTTCCAATCTCCCTCTCCCTAACTCGATCAAATCAGTTAGGAGCTTCTTAGGGCATGCCGGTTTTTACCGGAGATTCATTAAGGATTTCTCTAAAATTGCCAAGCCGCTCACTAACTTGCTTTGTAAAGAAAATCCCTTCTTAATAAATGAAGCGTGTGTCCAAGCCTTTGACACGCTCAAGAAGATGTTGGTTTCTGCACCGATACTGCAACCACCCGATTGGTCAATACCTTTCGAGGTAATGTGCGATGCTAGTGGTCTCGCCGTGGGCGCAGTTCTTGGACAACATAAGGATGGGAGACATTGCGTAATTCATTACGCAAGTCATGCCCTAAATGAGGCTCAAGTTAACTACACCACAACGGAGAAAGAGATGTATGCTGTAGTCTTCGCGTTTGACAAGTTCAGACAGTATCTGATAGGTACGAAGACCATAGTGTACACCGATCATACAGCATTGAGATACTTGTTTAGCAAACAAGATGCCAAACCTCGATTAATCAGGTGGGTACTTCTGTTGCAAGAATTCAACATCATAATAAAAGATAGGCGAGGTCGAGATAATGGTGCTGCTGACCACTTATCTCGATTAGATAATGATAAAAAGGAAAAAGCCGTTAATGAAGAGTTTCCGGACGAACAGTTGTTCGCATTGCATCTGCATAATCAAGCTTGTCCATGGTTTTCCGACATCGCTAACTTCTTGGCGTGCGGAATAACCCCACAGTTTTTGAACTATCATCAGAAGAATAAGTTCAAACGAGATGTATTAAGTTACTTCTGGGAAGAACCTTATCTCTTCAAACACTGCACCGATTCAATAATCAGGCGATGTGTGACTGAGCATGAAGCCTATCAAATTGTCAGAAAATGCCATGAATCAGAATATGGAGGTCACCATGGTCCCACTCGAACGGCCCACAAGGTCCTCGAATGTGGATTTTATTGGCCTCACATCTATGAGGATTGCAGGACATTTGTGAAAGGTTGCGACAAATGCCAAAGATTAGGAAACCTCTCCAAGAGGGATGAGATGCCTCAAAAGGGAATTCTCACACTTGAGATTTTCGATGTATGGGGCATTGACTTCATGGGACCGTTTCCGCCATCTGGTGGAAACTACTATATCTTGGTAGCTGTCGATTACGTGTCCAAATGGGTCGAGGCTGTCGCATTACCGACCAATGATGGTAGCCAAGTCATCAAGTTCCTCAAGAACAACATTTTCAGTCGATTTGGCGTACCTAGGGTGGTGATATCTGATGGAGGAACACACTTTATTAATAAAGCTTTTGAAACTTTAATGAGTAAAAATGGGATCCTCCATAAGATAGGCACGCCTTATCATCCCCAGACTAGTGGTCAAGTCGAAGTATCCAATCGTGAAATCAAACATATACTCGGAGCCACAGTCGGGATAACCCGTAAGGATTGGGCACGTAAGCTCAATGATGCTCTATGGGCATACCGCACAGCATTTAAGACTCCCATTGGGATGTCCCCTTACAGGCTTGTCTTCGGAAAAGCCTGTCATCTGCCTGTAGAGTTAGAGCACAAGGCTTACTGGGCCGTCAAAATGCTTAACTTCGATCCGAAAGTTGCTCAAAGCAAACGCAAGTTGGACCTCAATGAAATTGAGGAAATACGAGCATTAGCT
The DNA here is from genome assembly GCA_030278955.1 of Hygrophila difformis. NCBI lineage: Eukaryota > Viridiplantae > Streptophyta > Magnoliopsida > Lamiales > Acanthaceae > Hygrophila > Hygrophila difformis. The sequence continues at coordinate 17,264,797 of JAOANR010000001.1, forward strand.
TATGAAAGCTCTCGAATTTATAAGGAGCGGACCCAGAAGTTGCACGATCGCAGGATTAAGCCTAAGCATTTCTATGTTGGTCAAAATGTACTATTATTCAATTCTAGGTTGAAGCTGTTCCCTGGGAAGCTTAAATCCAGATGGGAAGGACCACATGAAGTGCTAGAAGTGTTTCAGAATGGGGCCGTCAGGATCCGAACTGACAAGGGCAACATAGTGGTGAATGGACAACGATTGAAAGAGTACCTCGGACAGTTCGATCCGGAGAAAGAAAGCCAAGCAGTGGCAGACCCGGCTTACACCCATAAGAAACAGCATTAAAAACACAAAAATTTCATTTTATATATAGCATATTATCTCATAATAAGAAAGTACCCAAAAATCAATTAAACATTTAGAGTACTAAGACTCTACATGTGAGGATGTTGATATTTGGAGAAGATCTAACGCATTTTAATTGTCTGTCTTGCAGAAAGAATGGAACCATCAAAAAGAGGAACAGTGGAGCAACACGGAAAACCAGGTTCTTGGTTGGATTAATTCCATGAATTTAAGAAAATACTTCCGGAAATTAAAACAATTTAAATCCGGAATGATTTTTGCAAACAAATGGAATTAACCCAACCTAATTTTTACAAGCAGATTTTACTTTAATGTCAGCCCAGTGCGTTTTTGAATAATTGGACTGAATTTATTCAGGCCCAAATCAAATAAAATGAACTCAAAGCCCAGCATCACACTCGGGCCCAGTTCATGAGAATTTGGAAATTCAAAATTTGTGTCGCTAAACCCCTTATGTGTCGCGGGACCAAGTCTAGCGCCAAAAGAGGGATAGCGACACAACTCTTTAATACAGTGAGACCCCTGTCGCGGACCAGAACCATGGCGCGAGGCCATGCCCCGCGCCTAGGCCTGGCTAGCGACACGCACTCTCATCTGTCTCTAATTCCCTCTGTCGCTGTCGCGGAATCCCTGTCGCGGGGCATGGTCTCGCGCCCGGTCTTCCATTCCGCGACACGTTTCCCCCGTTGACTTCATTTCTTCGCTGAAATCAGTCGCTATACCCCTGGCGCAAGGCATGGCCTCGCGACCGGACCTGACTCCCGCGACATGTCTAATGTCGCTATGCCCTGGTCGAGGAACCCTGCTCCGCGACACGGTCTGGGTTCCGCGACCAGCTCTCTCAGTATTTAAACCCCCCCCCCCCCCTCCTCACCTCATTTTCCCTGCACCCACGTCAGTTTCTTCCAAACTCCATCCTTTCACCTTCTCTTGCTCCTCCTTCTCTCTACCGAACGAACACCATCGTGTTCTTCGCACTCAAACACTTCTTTTGCAAAGGGAAGCTATGGACCGATTTCACATGATGCTTCCAAATCTGGGACCTCTACCTAGGCCCGAACCACGGAGGGGAGGGTAGAAGCCCATTCCTTCTTTCTTTTTTCCCCCCTGTCCATAACTCCTTCGGATTTCCTTGTTCTTTTGTCTCTATTTTGACTTTTGAGAAGCATACTACGATTTGTGTGTGCACCCTTGTTTCAGTTTTTGAGATTTTGAGTGCTCTCAGTTTTGAGCAGTACTTTGAGATTTTTTTGGATTCTAACATAAACCCATTTTCAAAACTGTCAAGAGTAAAATTTCGGGAAAGTTTAAAACTTGAAACAACAAACTGATGAATGTTAGGGTGTTTTTATGAACACCATGATATTATTGGTCTTTATGCTCGAGTTTAGGATTTTATGTTTTGTGTTTGATTTTCTTTCCTGTGCAGTTTGTGCTTTTGAAATAGATGTTTCTGAGTGTTATCTTGGAACATTAAAATGGAAAGATCTTTTTGGCATATTTGTTCCCACATGTTACAATCTTGTGGGAATAAATGTTTGTTTGTTTATGGAAACATAGTACAAACATCCAATGAGAGCTTCCACTTTTTAATAAAGGTGACCTTTTGGAAAAAGACAAAAAGAGTTTAGATTTAATATTTGACTTGTGTTCTTTTTGTTCCCAATGGAACTGTAGTGTGAGTAAATAGCAGTATTTTGTCACCCAACTGCTATTCTTTTCAAAATTCAAAATGGGACCACTCACATCCCACTTACATTAAATAAAATAAGTCAACCCTTTAAAAATTACAAATAGTGTTTGCAAATTCTTGGGGATGTTTCAACTGTCCAATGCAGTCCAAACAAACCGAGAATAGCAAATCCATTACGCCACGCCTCCATTGCACATTCAAAAATTCGGGCATTCCACCCCATCCGCCCATCTCATCCCATTTCAACAAGTGTCTCGGACTTGTTTAATAAATTTGAAAATCAAATTTTTGGGCCCAATGGCCCATTAAAAATATATAGGGGCCCAATGACCCCTATCTTTTCATAAAAATTTATTTTACCTATGCTTTAAATTAAAAATTCAAGTTGGAAATTTAATAACCTCACATCTAGAGCAAAGCTCTAAATGTGAGGATGTTGATTTCTGAACTTGAATAATTTTTGAAAATTATATAAAAATTGGATTCATCGCTTCTTACCTTTTCAGGGGCAATCTTCCAAATCCTGACCCAGTGCCCGGAGAAACCCAGCTGCTGGACCTTCCACTAGAGCTGTTAGGAGAAATCCTCTCCCGAATCGGGGAGGATGAAATGAAGGAAGTGTTCAGAGCTAGGAGAACTTGCACGAAGCTGAGGGACGCAGGAAACCTCGCCATCGTCTACAGGCGATGCGAATTGGATGCTGCTAGGGTGAGGCACTGGCAGGAGGAGATACGATGGCAGAAACAAAGATTTCTGCACACATGCACTGAGGCTGGAAACTTTAACCTTCAGATTGTTCCAGCACTCATGGCATTTGTAGAAGGGGACGAAGAGCAAGCATGCGAGCTGCTACGGCCAGGCATCGAAGACAATCATAAAGCGTCAATCCTCACCCGCGGACTGATGCTCATGAGCAAGATGGATGAAAGCCAGGTCAATCAGGGGATCGCAATGATCGAGAGGATGGTGACGAACCGAGAGGTTTTCAACTACACATCCACCAACACCCTCGCGTGGATGGCAGACAATGATGCCCCCTACCTGTTTGCAGGACAACGACCCCGAGTTTTCTGCAGAAGAAGGCATGCACCCCTGAGAAACCGCGACTGGTGCCTGCGTTGTGAGCTGACCAGCTACGTCCACTGGCTCAGATACATGTTCTGAGGAGAGGAAGAAGGAAAAACGAATCCTAGTATGCCCTAGTTCCTTTTTATGCCCTAGTATTGGCATTATATAAGGGATTTCCTCTTTTGCATGCAGTTTTGCACTAACTGCATAGGAATCCCTTAAAATTATTGTACTTTACCGCTTTCCACAAAATTGAACTCAAGATTGAGATCTGCAGCAATCTTTATTTTCTTCCGTTGGAAAAGATGTCTGACAGTCCAAGATGAATAAGTGACTGTCAGGCCAAAAATATGCTGGTGACATGCTCCGTATGTCAGCAGTGCCTCTTTACTGCTTTAAATTAAATAACCAGCAAAAATATGCATAAACCAGCTCTAAATTCACATGTTGAATTTAGGCTTATGATTAAATTTTCAAACTTTTAAATTGGGATAATATAATTGAGAACATGCATGAAATGAATTCCTAAGGTTTTGAGCTATAAAAATTTAATGATGCGATCAGCTTATTGGGTATTAAATCTGCATGTTAGAGATCTCGATTGAATAAATTGTTAGAATTAAGCTTTGATTAAACTTGAGAACACTATATGACATGAATCAATCTAACCCTGTGAGATTTGAGCCATGAGTCATTTTTACTCATTCATTTTCTTTGATGTGTGAATCATTTTGATTAAAGGAAACTAGAACTTGCAATTGGGACCGATTCAAGACCATGCCCTATTCCCGAAATCGAGCATATGATCGAGGCACTTAGAAAACCCAAAATTTTTGGCCTTCTTTTGAAATCCAAACCCAAAAATATTTTCCCTTTAGGATTAACCAATTTGAACCTTAAGCCTAATTTTTCTTTGAAGCCCACTATACTATTCACAACCTTCTAAAAAGACCAGGAAATTCAAACCCAAGTGTGCAAGGATAAATTCTATCAAAGGCATTAAACTTATGTTCATCAATCCATATTAATCGGTATGTTATAAACCGATTCAAAAAAAAAAGGTTGAATTCCATTCAACACAAATAAATTGCAAATGACAAAGCAAATTAGACATAGTCTAATGTCATGCAATAGTAAAGAAAAGCAAAAGAAAGAAAGAAGAAATACATTGATGATCATAAATTTTCAAATAAATATGCCAAGTTATGATGGAATTAAATTCTTGCCACTTCTTAGCCCAATAATTCCCTTTCCTACCTATGTTACAACCGTATGCCCCACTACAACCCTTAAATAAGATCTCGAGATCTCGATTTGAAGAAATGAGCCGGTGGCGAATTGGTCTGATTGCAAGCTTATGGGATAATTTAATTAAAATCGATTTTGAGTGTTCATTGATTAAACCCCATTGAGAGTGAGTGAATTTTCCAATTCTCTTATAAGTAAGGCTCTGTTTCATTAAAAAAAAATGTTTATGTCATCCTTTAATTCTCATCCTTAATCTTCGCATCTTTCAAACATGATATTCATGAAGGGTTGACAATAATGTTTGATTTGTAGGCCCGATATAGTGAGCAAGTATCATTTCATCAAACACTACAATCAAGGGAACTTAATACTTGTATCGCTTGTCTTATCCCAATCCAAAAAGAAGGTGATTTATGAAGCCACGAAAATGAATTGAATATGTAGAGTCCGTGTTCTTAGGAACATTGACTCTGACTGCTCGGGGACGATCAGTATTAAATGTGAAAATGTTGATAACGGCCAGAAATGACCATTATTTTCAATCTATTTCCGTGTCTGAAACGGGCATTTGATCGCATTCCGGTCTTACATTAAGTAAGAAAGCAGTTGAATTGGACTGATTTATGCATAGTTGTACAAATATTGAGCTGGTATGAAAAATGCATAAATATGTAATTTTATTACACATTTATATTAGAAAAATCCAAAAACATGAGAAAAAGAAAAGAAAAGAAAAAGGAATGAAAGAGATGGGCAAAAGAATAAAACAAGCCCACAAAATACAAAAAGATGGGAAAAGAGAGAAAACCCCACAAAAATACATGTTCCGGCCCATCAGGCCCAATAAGGTGAACCAGTCGCGAGACTGGCATCCTGGCGCTTTCCATGGTCCCGCGACAGGGGGCAGGCTCGCGCCACAATGATGAAATGCAAAGGAACCAGCCCTGGGACATCCTGTCGCTAGGTCCGTGGCGCGAGACCATGGCTAGCGACACAGAGGGGTTCCGCGCCACACCAGCATGATGAAGAAGAAACTGACCCCAGACCCCTGTCGCTAGCCCCGTGGCGCGATCTATGGTCTCCCGACAGGAGTATGGCTAGCGACACAGAGTTGAAGACCAGACCCAGTCGAGAAGCTTTGCAGCATAATGCCTCAGTTCGCGCCACATCACGTGATCCGCGACATGGCTGAGATGTGTGTGATGACTTGCGACACGGGCCTCAGATCAAGGCCCATGGGCCTAGGGTTTCACTTCTATAAATATGAGGTGATTCCTTTGAGCTAAGGGTTAGAAAATTCATTCCCTTGAAGACAGTTTGGGGGATTCTCTCTAGGTAGTTTAGTTTAGTTTTAATTTTTTTGTATTATTTAATTTTCTGCCCTAGTCTAGCTTAATGTAGGTTATCTATCTTGCTGTTTTCTGTTTTCAGTAGCCTAAGCTAGCCAGTTTAATATGTTATTTCCTTTTCAAACCTTGTTTTTAGGGTTTTGTGTTATCCAAAATGATGGGTATTAACAAACCCACTAATAAAATGGGAAAATATTCATCCAATGTGTCCCAAAACCATGAAATGGGTTTCACAACCCATGGATTACTGCTTTTATTTTTCTTTTGGGGTCATTTGACCCCCATTTCCTTGTTATTGTGCTTATTGTTTTCTTCTATTGAGGATAGTATGCATGTTTCATGTGTGATCAAACCCTAAATTAGGATTATGCTCCCTTTTTAAATATTGTTTTAGGTAGATTTATTTTTGTTTAAGCATGTTCTTGTAGATTTTGAATTCTGTTTGGTCATTTTAGCTTAGAAATGCTTTTTAATCTGAAATAGGGTGAGATCACGCTGTTTGCATGCCACTGTTCACTTTTACCATTTACTGACTCGTGTCCTGAACCATCCATGTCGCTAACCTCTTCCTGTTGCGAGACCAAGTCTAGCGACAGGAAGGCTGTTCCGCGACATGGGTGTCTAGGGACACTTGTCCTAATATTCTGAAATTCCGCGACCAGGGACCCAAATCCCTTTTATTTTCTTTTGCATGGCTCCTGTCGCGGAACACTCCTGTCGCGGACCCATGGTCCGCGACACAATTTTTGCTCCGAGACAGGGAATTATGCCTTGCATTTTCATTTTGAAAACCCAGTCGCTAGACATCCTGTCGCGGACCCACGGTCCGCGACACAACTCCAGACTAGCGACTGGGAATCAAATACTTAGAAATTTCCAGAGAAATTTTGTGTCGCTAAACACCTGTCGCGGACCATGGTCCGCGACACAACTTACGTCTAGCGACACAGGATGAAACTCTGCCAAAATTTTTGGAAATCTGTCGAGATACCCATGTCGCGGGTCTAGGCTCATGACACCATTTATGGTATCTCGACAGAATCCTTCTCCCTATTTAAATTCCAAAATTCTCATCTTCTAACCCTCATTATATTGCAAAAACTCACATCTGAATCCCACGGATTAAGATGTAATACCCTAGAATTGCAATATAAGGCGTTATGCTGCCAAAATTTTGATTCTCCATTTCCCATTCATTAATTAATTGAACCCTCTAGTCACTAATGATTGATGATTCTGATTAGCAATAATCAAGTCACTAATTGTTGTGATTAAAGGATCTTTCTTCAATTGCCATTAAAATAATTTTCTATAAACAAAATCATGATGTCTTAAACAGATAATCCGGACTGTAATCACTTATGGTAGGAGGGATTATTTAAGCCATCAATTATGGATTAATTCCATCACCTTGCATGAGAAACCAATGTCTCTCATGCGAGTTCCTCTCTTTATTTCAATTTGTTTTGTCTTTTGTGTATTGTGTGTAACAATTAGTACAGACTACATCAGACTAATGTTGGCGGGTATTCCCTCATGGATAACTAGCTCGTATTCTAGGTATTAATTACTAAGTGTTATTTTGCATGGTTTGGGTGACTGTCAGTGGAAGCCTTGGCGGTTCGCCCATCCGGGGTTATAATAGCTGCTCGGCTGACTCCCATCCAGATACAGTTTATTTTATGTATCTTAATTTCCAACCCAAATTCCAATCTGCAATAAAACTCTGTTAATGTCTGTCAACATTAGCTGATAAGTACTGCAGAGAGGAAGCATGTAGGTTTTTATCCGAATTCACAGACAGTGAAGGCCCAACTGGCACTGACACTGCCATTATAGGACCTAAGCTGTCTAAATTCGCTCCATCCGAGTAATTGGGAGATTGGATAGTAGTACAGTCCACCCGATTATTCTGCCATTACTCTGGTCTCCTGACCATTTCATATCTGTGTTTCACCTTCTGTCTAGACCTGCATCTATATTTTGGGTCAATTAATTTTACACTTCCCTATATCCTTATGCATGATAATATTATGTACTATTGTGGTCTGTAATTATTTTGGGACCCTTCCCTTGGACAACAGAAGTCTAGATCTTAAACAGATATTGCTTATTAAATTTCCAACAAAAATCTCTTTATAAAATCCGGATCTGAGTAAGGGATAAATTCTGCAGTTGTGACTAATTCATATTCTATCAAGGGTTGATTTTTGGGAATTTAGAAGCAGAGTCAGTGAATAGGTCTCATCTAGATTGAAAGGATCTGTGTTTTAAACTGAGAATCTAGTACCTGTTTAGGGAATGATTTTCAAATCCATTATTTTCCAAAATTGTTGTTTGTTAGGAATCTAAGATTAAATATTACACCGAGATGGGGTCCACTTGGGCTCAAATACAGTGTAGTAAATAATTTTAGAGGAACATCATCCAGGCCTTGGTTATTTTCTAAGATAGGGTTGAGTTTCTTTCAACTGCTATCCTCCTCTGCCAAAGCCTATTTTTGAGTCCTGAGTGAGTACATCCGGAACAAACTAATTTATTAGTTCGTTTCATTAGTTTGTATCTCATAATCACCCGGAAGGAAGTGAACACACAAGTGGTTCACCAAGAGCCGGGAATTCTTGATCTATACCCCTTCATCCTGATGGGGAGCTGTCTTTTACTACCAGGGTCAGACCTTCAAAACCTCCGAGTGATAGGTTTTAACTGCTTTCTTTAACGCTTTCTTTTACCGCTTTCTTTTAACTGCTTTCTCTAGAGGTCACTCGGTTGTATTGAGAGTTGCGTAACTGCTACTAGGATTGATAGCTAAGGGATAGTTTAGGGCTTAATTAGAATCTTTGGGTGTGACATGGGGGAATGATAGTAGTACTTGGCATTTCAATAAATGATTTGTCAGGTGTTGCTTTTCCACCACAGATGAAGTAACACACCCAGGCCAGGGCAGTTATGAATCTGTGGTATCTTAGAATTTGCGGTCTTAAGAACATGTAAACTCACACTGTAAGTACCTGTCTGTTAAAGGGAAAGCAGTATTGAGAGCATGAGAATTAGCTATCTGATAGAATTATTCCAAGCAAAGATCTGTGTATAAAAATGGAAGTTTAATACTGCCTTATCTAAATCTTGTCCAATTTTTATTCTTTTCTTCCTGTCCCTTCTGTCCACATTGTGATTCAGCTTCATAGCTAGCATGATGTAAATTTTCACTGCTTCCGTAGATAGTGTTTATCGCATTCTTAGAATAATTTTGCCCGCTTCTTAGAATAGATTTGTTTGCTTTGTAGAACAGATTTAAATGCTTTTATAGGTTAGTTTAAATTCATGCCAGTAGTTGTTAATCACTTTTCAAAACCATTGGAGCAATATGAATGGAAAATCTAGTAAAACGACGTGGGCCCTGCTTCTATCGCACATCCTCCAGTGAACGATCCGGTCTTACTATAAATTACTGCAATTTTTGACACCGTGCGCTTTCGGGCCACAGTTTCTTAACACGAGTAATAAAAACGTGACAACCTATAAATATATCCCTAATCCTAACTCCGCCATCATAAATCGGTTTCATTAAATAAAATTGAAAACCAGGATCATGATTTTTCAGAAAATGCTCAAGTAGTGGGAATGTGATAAAGGTTTCGTGGCGCGGATGTTCATGACATGAAATTATGATAAATTTCATGACGCCTATGGCCAGGGACCTTCAGTGTGACAGACTGAAGGTTAAGATTAAACTATCTATCCTGGCTGCACCGTGAAAGTTGTCAAAAGTTTCATGCCAGGGAGGTCCACAGCGCCGTTTGAAATCAAAGTTTCCCACATGAGTAATAAAAAGTGAAATATATCCTTAAACCCCTTTCCCGCGAATCATAATTCCTTTCATTCAATAAATTCAATCCTGATATATTTTTTATAAAATACTCGTGTTGCGAAATTGTCAAAAGTTTCACTTCCTCTTTCGAATCCATGTTCAAGCAAATACTTCGAGAGCCTCTCGTACCAAGCCCTAGGAGCTTGTTTCAACCCGTATAGTGTTTTGTTGAGCTTGTAGACATGTTGTGGATGATGAGGATCCTTGAAGCCTTTGGGCTGCTCCACGTACACTTCCTCATTGAGCCATCCATTGAGGAATGCACTCTTGACATCCATTTAATAAAGCGTGAATCCTAATGAACATGCGATGGACAACAAGAGCCGAACTGCTTCAAATCTGGCTACGGGAGCAAATGTTTCACTGAAGTCCACTCCTTCAACCTGAGTGTATCCTTGAGCAACTAGACGTGCCTTGTTTCTTGTAATATTTCCTTTTTCATCACTCTTGTTGCGAAAGATCCACTTGGTACCAATTATATTTTTGTCTTTGGGCCTTTCAACAAGAGTCCATACTTCATTTCTTTTGAACTGAAGTAGTTCATCCTGCATGGCATGTATCCAATGTTTATCCTGAAGAGCCTCTTCCACTTTGGATGGTTCGATTTTGGATGTATAGCAGTGCAATCCAGCTAGTTCTTTGAAGTCGATCTTTTTCCCACGGGTTTTCCTCTTTACATTGACATCGCCTATTATATCTCCAGGATCATGATGTTTGTGAATGCGTCTGTTGAGGTCTTTCTGAGGCTCAGAGTCCTGTGACAAGGCGTCCAGACTGGGTGTTGGACTGCTTCGGTGGACTCCTCTCCAGTGGTGAATCGTTCAACATTGATTTGACCTGGATTCTGACTACCAGGTGATGTTGATGAATCTTCATCTTCATTAAGTTGAGCAGAATCTTTACATGAAACATCTTCTATGGCAACATTTGTGGATTCAAGAACTTTCCTGGTCTTTGGCATATATATTCTGTATGCTCGGCTTGTGGTAGAATATCCCACGAATATTCCTTCATAGCTTTTTTTCTTGGAATTTTCCCACATGTTCCCTGTCATTTAAGATAAAACATTTGCTGCCAAAAACAAGAAAGTAATTACTTGATGTCTTTTTACCGTTCCATATCCCGTATGGAGTCATGAGGGAGTTAGGTCTCAAGTAGACACGATTTATGGTGTAGCATGCAGTGTTGATTACTTCAGCCCACAAATACTCAGCAACATTTTTGGAGTTAAGCATCACCCTTGACATCTCTTGCAGGGTGCGATTTCTTCTTTCCACCACTCCATTTTGTTGGGGGGTCTTTGGTGTGGAGTATTCATGCTTGATTCCATGAGTTGTACAATATTCTTGAAAGGACTGGTTTTCAAATTCTCGTCCATGATCACTTCGAATCCGCTTTACCTTAGTGTCTCTTTCGTTCATGAGACGATTGCATAACTTTTCGAAGGCTTTGAAAGCGTCACCTTTTTCCCTGAGAAAGTCTACCCAAGTATATCTAGAATAATTGTCAATGCACACAAAAATGTATTTTTTACCTCCCAAGCTTTCAACCTCAGTGGGACCAATAAGATCCATGTGTAGTAGGTCGAGACATTTTGTTGATCCGAGGTGTTTAGACAGCTTGTGTGAACTCCTGTGCTGCTTGTTCTTGGCACATTCATCACAAAACTCAATGTTACACTTTCAGAAGTGAGGAAGGCCCTTGACAGCTTCGGTTCTACTAAGTCTGATTAAGTCTTTGAAATTCAGATGCCCCAGCTTTTCATGCCATAGCATGATGTGATTTTCACCTGTGACTGAACCAAAATTGCATGTTTGAACAAGTTGATAACAATTATTTTTAGAGCGCAAACCTCTCATGATGCATTCTTGATTTTTATTGAACACTTGGCAATCCTTCTTGGTGAACTGTACCATTAGATCCTCATCACACAGTTGACTTATGCTAATCAAGTTTGCTTGAAGACCATCAACAAAGAACACTGGAGATAATTATCATGAACCACTGTTCTCAATGATTTCTTGTCCTACTAGAGCAGCCCTTTTGCTGTCTCCAAAGACAATAAATCCACCATCGATTTTCTTGTAGTGTTTGAGCAAGTTCCCTTCTCCAGTCATGTGCTTTGAGCACCCACTATCAAAGTACCATATTGTGTCCTTAGTTTTTTTCTTGTGAGATAAGAAGGCAACATGACATTTATTTTGAACTTTAGGAACCCATTCACATTTGATGGAGATCAGCTTCATCTTGATCTTATGGCTAGACGATAGGTCTCCCTTCTTGTAAGTCTCTAACTATGATTCCACAATTCTTAGTTTTGTGGCCTTCAAGTTTGCAATAATCACATCTGAGAGGAATGGGAGGAGGTGGTCTTCTCGTCCATTTGTTCCTTCTTGTATGATGATGAGGCTTCTTGGTAGTCCGGTGGTCACTTAGCATTCCTCCGGATACAAATTTGCTTTTATTTTCTACTTTTGAGGTAGATGCTTGATAACCTAAGCCTTGTTTGTTGCCGCTCGGTCTCTCCATGGAAATGACATCATCCAGCTTGGCTTTTCCTTTGTTTAATGCCGCAAGAGTGCCTTCAGCTTTGGCAAGCTTTTCTTGAACTTCAGTTAGTTCGGTGTGAAGAGCATCCTTTTTGCCATGCATACTAGCATACCAGAGTCTGTAGTCATTCTTCTCAATTTCCAGATCATCATTCTCTTTCTGAAGTTCTGCATTTTTCTCAAGTAGTTCATCCACATGTTCAGACAGTGCCTTTAGCTTCTCTTCAAGTTCTTGATTTCTATTTTCAAGGTTCTTGAGATGCTCCTTCAAACTTCCATTCTCGACTTGAAGCTCTACTGACTCAGCTATGTATATTTCCAATTTCTCGAACGTTTCTTCATAGAGATAATTGAGCTTGCTAATACTCTCTTCCTGTTCGCTAACAAAAGAATGCACCATTTTAGAATAAACCATATTGACTGAGTTAGTAGGAATACCTGATTCATGTTCATCATCACTGTCTGAATCCCATGTTCCGACGAAAGCTACTCCATAGTCTGGACCATTTTCACTAGACTCCTTATCATCCTCGGAGTCACTGAATGTTACTTGGTATGATTTGTTTGACTCATTTGGTCGAAGATTGGCACAATCCTTTATGATATGACCTCTTCCGCCACACTCAAAACAAATGATCTCTTTGTCATCCTCAGATTTAGATTGTTTAGATCTATTTTTGTCAAATGACTTAGAGCTTTTTGAAGTGAGTTTAGAGATGGATGTCCCGGCATCATTCTTTATGGAAGAGTTGAATCTGGATCTTCGGTTTTTAAGGATTTGATTCAGCCTTTTGGACAACATGGCTAGTTCTTCTTCATCACTATAGTCTCCAAGATCTTCCATGGAAGAGTCATCCATATCCTTAGTCACAGATTTGAATGCCACTGCTTGCTTTTACCCCTAGGGCAGTGATCCATTTCCCACGATTGTAGGATTCCCATCAACTCATCAACTTGCAATTGTCAAAGTCTTTGTATAGTTCAAGTGCAGCTACCTTTGCATTGAACCTTTCTGGAAGCGTCCCAATATTTTACCTACAATACCATGTTGAGAATACTCTTTGCCAAGCTGAAGAGCTTGGTTGGTTAGATCACGAATGCGACCAATGTATTGGCCGACAGATTCATTATCATCCATAGTAATTCTATGAAATTGAGCATCAAGTGTTATGATTCTAGATTTCTTTACCGGTGCCATACCCTCGTAGGTATTGGCTAAAGTAGTCCAGACGTCATATGCAATTTTACATCCAGCAATAAGTCGGTATTGATCCTTTGTAAGAGCATTATGAATAGCATTCAGTGCTTTTGAATTTTTTGATGCAGCAAGCCTCTCAGTTGCAGTCCATTCACTTCTTGGCTTTGGGGTTTTCACACCATCTTTTTCCACAACTGGAGGGTTATATTGAGTCTCTACTGCATCCCATGCCCCTTCATCTAGTGCGATGAGAAATGCCTCCGTTTGATCTTTCCAATAGGCGTAGTTTGATCCATCGAGCAATGGGGGTCTGGTTATTGAACCACCTTGGTTATCCATCTTTTTGACTAGATCTCGCTGTCGAGTGTGTGGCTCTGATACCAATTGTTAGGTCCGTTTGCTAAGATAACCAGTAGACTTGTCCTGTAAAATAGTTCAAACACCTTTCGTGGACACGTTATTCAGTTTAATAATAATATGCAGCGGAATAAAGATAAACTGAAGAGTAAACGAACTCAAAGATTTGTTGACCCAGTTCGGCACAAGCCTACATCTGGGGGGATACCATTCCAGGAGGTTTCACTACTTGTTCAACTCGATCCACGATTAAACAATAGTGTTTCAATTTGCCCAACTCCAATCTCCAAGCAGTTTGAATTGTCGAACAAAAACACTCCCTGCTTTGGTGAAGATTTATCCGGCCTTGCTCCAATTCCTTGAAGGCTCCCCCTTCAAGTTACCCTTGGCCGAAACCTGTTGGCAAACCCTCCTTCAAGAATAGATTCAAATAAGCTCGTGTGTTGACGACTCCTTGAAAAGCTTGACTGAATTCGTCGACTTCAATCAAGATCAAAGTAGCACAAGCTCGATCAGTACACCCAAGGCAGTGTGATCGAATATCTTCCTTCAAGATAATATTTCCACGAACACGGAAGGGATGTTTTTCTCACTTACAAACGCTTCAATGGCTCAAGGGAGAAAATGAATATTCCAGTCGTATGTCAAACGTCCCTCAGCCGGTGTATTTGAAGAGAGAAGAATCCTCCATTCTAAGGTAAGATTTTGTTTCCATATCTTTTATTTCCTTAGAATGGAGTTGCCCGGAATAGGAGTTCTTGGTTTCCAAACTTCTTGAACACGATCCGGGCAAGAATCAGCTGGCTGTTGGAAGATGATCTCATGCAGATTCCCCAGCTTCTCTTCCTATAAATAGTTTGTCGAAGTAGTCCAAACATCGGCTGTGAACACATTTGCTCAAAATTGGTTCCCAACACATTTTATACAGAATAAAGTAATACTTATATATAGAGGGATTACTTGTGAATACGAAGAATCTTCATCTACCTAGTAGTTCATTCCTCTATCTATCAAGGTTATTTTGTGCCATCTAAAACGCCTAAAAATCCCTTGATTTACTTAAGTTTGAGATTAGTAGGTAACTAGGTATGGGATGGGAATGGAAGAAATACTTACTACATTCCTTTTTAAATGCTATGAACCTACATTTCACGCAATTCAATACACATTTTTAGTCCTTAATAACTCAAATTGCATACAAGTAAATTATGAAAATTTGATATTCTTAATCTATGCGATTAGATGAATCTAACAAGACCCCACTTAACTATATTTTATCTTATATAATTATATTAAAAAATCGAATTAAAATTACTCAATAAACAGTGGTAAATTACCAAACGTGCACTTATTTAGAACGGAGGTAGTACAAACCAATTTTGGATTAGTGGATGTCGTCCTATTGGGTCCTTGAAATGAGCTTGAAGATGTCCACATAAAACTCATAAACCAAAAATTGAAGATGGAAGACTTTAGTATTTCAAGAGTAAATTCACTAATTTTTACAGCTAAAATTATCACAAAAGGAAGCCTACATATATGATATGTCTGAAGTTATTCTCCGGAGTCCAAAAGTAGAAACTGGATAAAGAAGCTAGCAGGTTGGGCTTCAATAGTTGAAACGAGATAATAAAGAAAACTTTCCTCTTTTCAAAGAAAAGAATGAGTAAAGAAATGAACATATATTTGTATCTTTTGGGTTCTTGGAGATATTGAATGGGTTTAATGGATATAGATATGCCAAATTAATTTTCTATTTTATATAGACTCGAATTTTATATAGATAAGGATTTTGATTCCCCGGCCCCTCATCATTTCCAACATTATAGTTGGAGGTTTGATTTCCGGTCCCTTATTATTTCCTTTTATCTCTTTATAATTTGTATGGTATGGACTCTCATTATCCTTTTCCAGCACCTCGAGTGTCAAGTTCACCAATGAAAAAAGAGACTCGAATTCAATTTAAAATAACTTTTAAATTTTTCAATATGATGAGAGATGATAGATAACTACTCTATCCAAATTATTTATTACGATACTTTTTTATAGATTACAATCCTTTTTATAGTCAAGTTAATTACAAGGGAAAATTATTTTAAAACCCCCAACATTAAAACCTTATTCATCCAAGGCACCCACTAAACGTTTATCCCTTTAAACCCCCTAGGTAGAGAGAATTTTGAAAAAAATACTCATTTTACCCTTAAAACACAAAAAATGCTTAAAAAACATTCTAAATGAGTTTTACACTATCCTTAATTTGTAATAAACTTCCAATAAATAATACATAACTATCTACTAGTTTAAATAAAAATCTTTAAATAAACTTACAAAAGAAAATAAATGAATCAAGAAGAAATAAATTCACTAATATATGAATATGGACTATATATTTACAAACTATGGAAGAAAGAGTTGAAAATTGGAATGATATTATTTTGCACCATGCTCATATTTTTAACTTAATATAATCAAAAGATATATCTTATTCAGAGGACAAAAGTTTTTGGGATAAAATAATTTTACTCAGAATTGGATCAGAAAGTGAAAATTGTGACGACAACTCTCCAGAAAATTTAAGTAATAATGGTGAATATTGGTTCTCTGATTAAACAAACATTCTCTCATCAATCAATAACCATTCTCCCCTCAATCAATTAAAATTCTCAAAACATCCGTAAAACAGTTGGTATCAGAGCACCAGAACGATTAATCTGGACATGAGTAACTATAATAATAACGATCATATATTAAACTATCATATGTCAAGATTAAGATTAGATACTTCAGAACAACTATATCCAGAATATATTCCAACCGCAAGATATCCTTTAGATGAAAATCAAGAAATAGATTATCCACTAAGTATGATTCATCCACTCGATACTGAAAACTATATAATAAATAGAAATGATGAATATGTTCAAAATAACACTAATAGCGAAATGATACAAGTAAGAATTGAAAGAGCATTCCTAAACAGAGTAAGAGGATTAGAACCACAAATAAGACCACTTACAGAAATAATGACCAACGATAATCGAAGATTTTTAACACCCACATTTAATCCTAATCATGAAATAAGCCAAAGAGAAATAGAAAATATGGATCAACAAATAGAAGAAATAAAAACATACACATATAGAAGAAGAAGACTAACTAGGTTGCAAAACGATCAAGAATTTGGAATAAGACTAGAAAATAGAGGAAAATGATTACTTTGGTATAACACCCGAGATTATCTCATTATTATTTTATGAATTTATTTATTAATGAATATATAAGCCAGTATATATTTTAGGTTGAGAGTAGTAAATATATTTTCGGTTATGCATAGTCATTATTTAGGTTGTGATCATTATTATTATATGGGTTCTAAAGATGGCGTAGGAATAACCTAAGACTTGCCTAGGAAGTGTATGCAAGGATTAACATGTTCGTTTACATTCTAATGATATAGGCAGGAATTAAAATAAGCATAGTAATAACAATAATATCTGGTATTGCTAACTTATACGTATCAAATCTTCTCCAAATCTGCCTAAGTGATCTAAATCTGATTAGGAGCTGAAATTAGAAGATTTTTGAATCACTAACAAATCGTTCAAGACCCCATATCCCGTCCATTCACTTAATCAAAATAAAAAAGCTGCGTACGCTCACTTCCTACAACCAGAATCTCGATCAAAAAAAAAAAAAGAAGAAGAAGAAAACCTAGGGCATTCTTGAGGAGGCAGCAGCGATCAAGACTTCTTCTTCAAATTAGACGAACGCAGCCATCTCGGAGAATTTAAGACGTCGGAGGCGATTTCCCTTGCTAACCAAACCAGCAAATCCTTGTTTTCAAATCCTAACTTGGTGTAAGGTAAGCCAACACACCTTATATCTTGCTTTGGGTCGAAATCTTGTTGTTGAGTTAGTCGTAGACGTCAAAACGTTTTATTCGTCATTTCTGACAGTTTTGGTCCCTTGCAAAAATCCTTATTTTTCTCATAGATCCGGTGTGATTTAGGCCAAGTGTTCTTCATGAAAAATGTTTACCTATATGTTAGGAATCTATATGTTAAATTTCAGAATTTTTGGACTTACGGATTAATATCAGAAAATTTAAAAACGTGACTGTGTCATTGAAATCCGCGACAGATTTTGTGGTCTGTGAAAATCCATCTTTTTCTCATACATCTAGAGTGAATTGGTCTTAAGTTTCTTCACGAAAAATGTTTCTCTATGTCTTATCTACAAGCTGTATGAATTTCGGAATTTTTGGTCAAATCTATCATTCCCAGATTTGAAATATTTGCCGCTGTGTCGTCGTGTCATGGATTGTTAAGGTGTTAACTAATTTTATGGATTTTTGCTTATCCTAATAATGTGAAAAGCTTGATATTGGATATTGTTTTGATAAATAACAATTATATTATATATAATGTTTTGTTAAAAATTAAATCTTTATGAGTTTATCACGCTAAAAATCGATTCTTGAAAATATGATACTTGTCAAAATAAATTTTGAAACCCATTGTGCATTGGATTCGGGTGGTATGCCCACGCTTGTTTCTTGAGGGTATGTGCACTCGGTGGAGCCCGCTGGGCCGCCCCCTCTCGTATGCCAAAACGGCCCGCTAGTTGTATGTATGAGTGTATATCCCTAAGTATTGCTTGCGCGCTTTACTTATGGGCCCCGGGTGCGTGTCGATATAGAGTCCGCTGCATGCTTTTTATTTTGTTGCGAATTGCAACCGCTAGTTTTGTTATTCTTGGTGTCCTCGTGTTCTAGGCACAATGGTGATAACTTGGTAAATCTTGGACTTGGATGCACAGCTGGAATTTTTATTAAATTTGATACTAAATTATGTTAAGTGTTACAATGAGTATTATACTTCTTTTAAAACTATTATGAGTCAACCCATTTTTAAAACCCCATAACTTGATATGGGATGGGTTGGCTTACTCAGTATTCTTATACTGACGTGTTGCTTACTCTTTTTTTTACAGACTTACAGGAATAGTCATAAAAGCATTCAAGCACGTCATTGGGGATTGGAAAGATTTTGAAGCAACATCTGCATTTACTTTCGTATTTTATAATATTAGACTATCTTGTTGGTCTTGTAGGCCATTTTACTATCTATGCTCCCGCACTTGAATTTAAGTTTTTAAATGTTTTATTGTTAATTTATTAAATTTCCTTTATAAAGTATTTTAAATTAAATTTTAAAGTTTGGTACGACTTGAGCCTTAACATTTTCCAATTAAGTAAGCCAAGGGCGAGCTTAGTTGGAAGATGCGGCGGTAGCATCCCGGCCATTTTGGTGTTTTTAAAATCGGGGTGTTACATTTGGATAGGAAACTATATAATTGAAACGGAATAATATAATGGTAATTTAATACAAATTATATCAAAAAGAGATGAAGAACAAGAATTATTATCACAAGTCAAATTAACTTTAATCAATAATGAAATTACAACTTATAGAATGTTTCCAGGATATATAATACACAACACTATGTTTATTAGAGCACAATCACCCGAATTTTCAGATCAATGATCAAATTATAGTGAAGACTAATAAAATGCCAGGAATAAAGTTAGAAAATGAAACATTAGAAAGACTGACTAATAAAATTCATGAAATAGAAAGTCAGCCACAAGATATAAGTACCATAATAATGAAACATAAATTATTAAGAATAAAAATAAAGATTTCTAAAATGATAGATGAAAGAGAAGCATATGTAATTATACAAAAACATATAGATCCAGAAAAAGAAGAATCCGAATTAATAAAAGAATGGTATTTAAATGAATTAGAAATAAGAGAAATAAAAGAATTAGAAAGAACTGAAATAGATGAAGTAAATGACTTTCTTAGAAACATAAGATATAATAGAAGATGAGTTATCTAGAAGAATTAGAAACAATAAAAGATGGAATTGAACTAATAAAAGAACTAATGATAAGTCTAGACACAAGACTCCACAATATCGAAAGATACATAGACAAAACAATAAATAAGACTCCACAAAAGCAAGTAGAATTAGAAAAGTTACTCCCGCTACCGAAATGGAAAAAGCCACAAGAACCAGGAAGTCTCGATCATAGAGTAATGATGAAAGAAATAGAAAAATTAAATAAATAAAATAAAATTAGAATCCTGATAGACAAAGTAGAAAAACTAAAAAAGATAAACGAATAAATAAAGGAAGATAAATTAGAAAGTAGAGAAGATAAAGAAGAAACAGAATGAATACAAGTATAGCAGACTTAATAAATAGATTAAGTAGTGATTTAGAACGACTAAATTTTAGAACCAATATATACAGGAACATTTTCAGAAATAGAATTAGAAACTAATGAAAGCAATTTGGAAGAACAACATAAAGTCTTTACGAATAATCACATATTATATTTACCCTCATCAGAAGTAGTTGGAGAAAGTAGCACCACCCTATCAAGAGAATGTGTAACAGGATCAATACTAATGGAAGTAGATCAAACTACGAATAGACAAAATGTAGATAATTATCAAAGTAGATTACAAAACTTACCTTCAAGAAATTTTCCAATAAGAAAAAAAAAACCTCTAAAAAAGAAATTTAGAAATACAATGAAGTATTTGAGTTAAAAGAAACAAGAATATGAAATGTACGACCAGGAGATGCAATCCAAAGAGGATTGCCTTAAACAACCAAGTCTAGAACTAGAAAAATTGAAACAGATAATAAGAATACATTTAGTTTCAGAATAAAGTACCTCAAGAGCAAAAATATTAAAAATATCGAACCTAACCCAAGGAAATGTGGCACAATTCCTTGCAGGGATTTCCTCAAATACAAAACAAACTTATATGAACACAATTACCCAAGGATTTGAACAAGATGTAAACACATGAATAGAGGAATTTATCAATATCATACAAAAAGAATTCCTAGGAGTACAAAGTTTAGACAATAATGCAATAATAGAAGAAAGAGATCAAGCATTATTAAGATTAAATAAAATAAGACTAAGAGATTTATGCTTTTTTGATCAATTCTCTGAACAATTTAAAAGTTATTATTATATAGCCTATACAAGCTCACAAAATAATGAACACACCATGAATTCTATATTTTTGAAATTACCATCACCGTGGGATGAATATATGTGGAAAACATGGATTCAAAATAAAATGACTATTCGAATAATTTAGGAAGCAGAATAAGATTAATAAGACAAGTAATAACTGAGTTATGTTATCAAAGAAAAATATTAGACCACACTAAATTATACTTCCTCCGTCTCACTCTTTTTGTTACAAATCACAGAAAATTTTGTATGGGGAAAAAATAAGAAATACAGAAAAAATAAAAGATTAAAAAAATTCAGCCCAATAAAAAAAGAACTTTAGAAAAGGAAAGAGATTTAAAATTTTTAAGAAAAAATTCTTTAAGCCAAAATTTGGAAGAAAATATTATAAAAGAAGAAACGATAAAAAACAGAATAAAAAGAATCCAATCACAAGTAAATGTTATAACTGTGGAGAAATAGGACATTTTGCTAGTGACTGTACAAAACCAAGGAAAAAACAAGTAAAATTTATAGAATACGATATTATAGATGAACAAATATTCAAAGAAATAGAATCAGATCTAGAAAGTATAAGTGAACCAGAATCAGGAGATGGGATATATAAAGTAAGATTCTCTGAAATAGAAAATGAATAAAAACAAAGAAATAATCACAGAAGAACAAGAGGAAACAAAAGAAATAGAATATGTAGAACAATATGAAGGACAAAAAAGCTATCTTAAGTCCAGAACAAATTAATAAAATACAAGGATTAGATCTAAAACGTGGATTTAAACATACAAATTTTAATATACTATCAAGAATATTCTCAAGAAATAATATAGTAATTCATGAATATCATGAATTAGAAAAAACAGTAGACCTATGTAACACTAACACTACCCTAAAACCGCGCCTTTTAACAAAAGATATAATAAATAAAGGGCTAGAATAATTAAGTAGAAATAAAACAGAGAAAATACAATACGTACATTTAGCAGGAGTAAAGATTCTAATAAGATCTTTATTTAGAAGTTGAATAGACTTACCAGTAACGAAAAGACTACACGATTCAAGATTATTAAATCCACAAGACTCACAATTAGGAACTATTAATGGAAACCAAATTAACAAAAACTACTATTTACTTGTTACCCAAACTATTGTGTATCTTTACAAGATCAAAATATAGACGAAACATTAACCTTATACATAAAGGTACATAGGAATGATGTAATGAAAAATGAAAGTAAAATATTTAAAGTACATTACAGTGCTTTTTATAGCTATCTGAATAGCAATAGATTAAAACCTTATGACGATAAAAAGACTATAGAAATACACGATGTATGTAAAGACACAATAGCAGATCTAATAATACCAGAATTGAATAATCCAATATTACAAGATGATTGGATAATTGATCTTGCAAACAAAAAAAAAAACAATAGAAATTGAAAAACCATTAGAAAATAGGAGACCACAATTATCCTATGTAGGGAGAACAATGAGTAGCAGAAAAAGTATAGATTATAGCCCAAGAACAAATCTAATAATTAATCAACCAAGACATAGTATTGATATACCATACGAAAAAAGTAAACAAAAAGCCCAAACATGTAGAATCAATATAGAATATTATAATAGCACAAACTGGATAAAAGGACCAAACATATTAGTAGATACTGGAGCTGAAAGGAATCATATAGGGAAAACTTGTATAAATGGATTAACAAAACATATAGGAACAGAATATAGATATACTACTTTTGAAGGAGAAGTAAATAGAGTAAATGAAATAGTAATAGTACCTATAAAACTAAACACAGACTCAATAGTAGAAGTAAAATGTTATGTAGCAGAAGAAGAAGGAACATCTAGTAGTACCTATCATGTCTTATTAGGCAATGAATTTTTAGATTCACTAAACAAATATACGATAACAAGAGAAATTTTTAGTGGAAAAACGAAAGAAGGAAAAGATTTCATAATAGAAAAGGCATATATATGAAAGAAATTAGATTTCCAACAACAATATATCTACAGTTAACTATACTACAAACAAATATAACAACATGTTCTATACTAGATACAAGAGCAGAAATCACATTAATACAAGAACATTTAATAAAAGAATGTGAAGTAAATAAAAGACCAATAGAAGTACATGGGGTTACTGGACATAGTCTAATTATTAATAAAATAGCAAAAGATGTTCAAATAATTTTAGGAAATAAAATATTTACAATACAAGAGGTATATATTAGCCCAGTAAAAATAATTGATGTATTATTAGGGACAGATTTTACAAACTTATTTCGAAGCTTTAGAGTAGATAAATATAATATCCAACTTAGATCAGCATGTAACCACTACATCACTATTCCGAGAATAAGGAAACCATATAGAGTGCTGCAGAAACGTGGTGAAAAATGAGAAATTATAAAACAACCAATTAATTCACTACAAGAAAAATTCGTTTTACCGACCGCACAGGCGGTCGGTAAAGAAGGGACGCGGGTCGTCCCGGAGGTTACTTACCGCAACACCGACCGGAGGCGTCGGTCGGTAACCTCCTGGTCCAAGATCAGGTGCCGATCAAAGAGCTTCCGGTCGATGAATTTGCCGACCGATCACCGACCGCAAAGCGGTCGGCAAAATCACCGACCGGTATTACCGACCGGGTCAGTGGTCGATACCCAATGGTTAGGACCTTCTGGGCCCAATAGTTGCCGACTGCATGCGGTCGGCCCCGCGGTCGGGAAATTACCGACTGACATGCGGTCGGTGGTGCGGTCGCTACCAAACAGAATGTTGCACCAGAAATGGCTGTTTTCACAACCACCTTGCTGCAACCAAAATGAACAATAACAACTCCAATATGACCTGAACGAATACACTACAAACGATCTTCAATAAACATCCACCAATTCATAAAAACAACATCGTACAATTATATACGCGAACCAAATCACAAACCAACTCCAAATATAAATATCAACTCATAAATCCAAACTTTGAAGTCCAAAATCAACATACAAAACTTTCAAGTCTAAACTCACAAATCCAAACGCATAGTATAAGTCCAAACTTTCAACATCTCCATGTTAACATTCAACTACAGGTCAAACAACTTAAACATAAAAAAATCAAGTCCAAATTACTAACCCAAGATGGCCAAGCACAGTCAATGAACACCAAGGCCATGTCCTCCCCGACCGCCTCCGAAGTCATCATCACCGTCCCTATCTCCAGGGGACCGAGGCCCCCTAGATCCGAGCAACCTCTACATCTGCTCAGCCATGCTCTCCTGCCTCAGAGACATCTGCTGAAGAGTCTGTTGGAATTGGTCAAACTGTTGCTGGAACTGCTGCTGTGTGACGTACTCCGAAGAGGATGGTGGAGGAGTGGAAACAAACTCGCCACCGGGCCTAAGTGATCGGTCCACCGATCCTATGCCGTATACGGCATTGCGCTTGTCGTGCCCACCGGCGACATCGTAGAAAACAGGATCTGGATCGAAGTCAGGCCCAATCGTGGGGTTCTTGCTCAAGGATTGGGCCACTGCACTGAACTCTTCCTGTATTTAAAATGAACAATTATTTTAGGGACAAATTATACAAACAAAATTTTAATGTTTACATATATCAGACTAAATTTGATATTTTTTTCCCGGTACTTACATGCAACTGTCGTGACCTATCTCGCACCCACTGGTCCTTCTCATGCCTTCTCATGTGGGTGTGCTCGTGAAGCTCATGCAAATGGACAGGCCTGTTCTGGTCGGCGGACTGCATTGTTTCAAAGATTATAAACTATACCATGTGTGAGTGACATTTCACTTATAGACTAAATTTAATTAAATAGGTGCATCATACCAATTTATCTTTTGTGGCTCGAAAAGTCTTCGAACCCGCAGTGTGTGTGGGGAGTGCCGGTGAATCCTCCTGTCCCCGGCGTCTGTTTAGCTTCTCTCTCTTCGACTTCTCCTTGAACGCAGCTGACTCCCAAATACGACTCCAGTTCTCGGCCACTAGCTGGTCTGATGGATATGGCCTCTTCTTGCTTCTGATATCGAGAGTATAATCCTTCTACCTGATGACATATTAAGTAAAATTAATTAATAGTTGAACAACAAGCAAAAACTTTAATTTAATTTTTTGAAGGTACCTGGCAATATTTTACCTCTCCCACTCCTTCCTGACTGCTCCAGTGAGCTCGGGTGCCCAGTGTGCTGCTTTCTGCATTTTAAGATTGATCAATATATGTACAAATGCAAATAATTACATGATTATCTTTTAAACTACGGATTACCTGAAACTCGCCCCAATAGAACTCTTTGGTCTCCCGGGAGACCTTTCCCCAACTAATACCATTCATGTCGGACCGCATAGGGTAAATGTCGGTGATCTTCCTCACCAATGCATTAGTGAACTCGATGCTTGAAGACATAAACCAAAACCACAACTTTTAAATACGCAATAAACTTAAGTACGTAGTATATATATAATTGAAATGCAAAATGACGTTAAAACATAAGCTACTTACAGTCCATCATCCCCCGGCTCGACCAAAAGCCTCTTAGGCCGTATCTGTGGTGCGGGAGGAGCCCCCTGTGTAGATCCGACCGATCCTAAATAGCAATTAAAAGTTTTTTGTTATAAAACATTCAACATCACATCAAATAATATATATTATACCTGGAGTGCGCGTAGGTGGTGTCTCTGGCACAGCATCAGATCCCTCGGGTGCACCTCCCGCCTGTGGCTGTGAGCTAGAAGTCTCAATTGTAATTCAATAAATCAGAACGTGAATTTATCATTAATATAAATTAACATTTAAATGCACATGAGTTGTCTAATCTGTATTTATATTGAAATACCTGCTTGTGAGTGCTGGAAGTCCTCCTGGGCTACCCGGATAGCAGACAAAAGCTGTGACCTACTGATCAACCGATGCCTGGACCCTGATTCGCCTGGCGTGCTCGACGAGGAACCACCCCCTCAGTCGGTCATCTACAAAGTTCAAAAATTAATTAGAATACAATTTGCAAATATAAGGAATTACAACAAGAAAGAATTTATTATAGTTAAGTTTATCACATTTCAAACTTGGTAATCATCATCCGAAGTCTCCTGTGAATGATCATCCGAATCAGTCTCATCCGAACAGGAATCAGTGTCTATCGATGATTCTGAATCATTGTTCTCCTCCTGAGGAAGGTCAACATATTGAACCACGTCGTCCGTTAGTGGCTCTCGCCTAGCAGTGATAGTTGTAGTTTCGATGCTAAGCTGTTCGGGAATATCGACTTGGAATGCATCCACTTCTCCCCCTTGCGTAACGGTTATTACACCTCTAGGTTTAACCTTACACACAGCCAACCAATCATTCCGACTGGCTACTGGTCTGATGGTCGGGAACCCAACATAGCACACTTGTTCGGCTTGATTAGCAAATATGAATGGTTCATATATGTTCAAAGACTTTGAACGGTTTATTTCAACAAGCTTGTAGTTTGAATGAGTGCGCGTCCCAATGCCTTCACGAGGGTCAAACCATCGACATTTGAAGAAGGCAGTTTGTTTGATAGGCAATGCAGGGTACTCTATGACTATAATCTCTTCGATTATGCCATAGTAGTCTCCGTGAGATAGCGACGCGATACAAACACCACAATTGTATGTTGATCTTTGCCTACCATGAGATTCTATGTGAAATTTCATCCCATTTATAAAATACATAGGATACGATGTACCAATGGGAAGTCGGCCCTGAGCTATGTGAGAAATGCATTGATCATCGGGTGGATTTTCCTTCAAATGTGCCTCCAACCACTTAGAAAACTCTGTTGACTGTGCTCGCCAAATCTCCGGGCCACTTAATTCTGGACGCTCTTCGAGCAGTTTTTCTGTGAATTCCCTATTATTAACACAAGCTATTGATTTTTTTGAAACATACTTGAGAGCATTGAAATACAAGATATATTATTAGAAGGACTTACTCGAGATACGGTTCAATCTCTTTACAATTCAAAAGGAGGTAAACGTGAATGGCGTTCAACTCTTCTGGGCTCAGACGCCTCTTCTTAGATTTCCCTAGGGCACGTCCAGGGAATTTGAAAACACTAGGAAGGTTTTCATCGTAAGGAATTATGCCGCTATCATCATTCCTTGGCACATTCCTCCCGCGGGTGAAAACATGCTTCTCAAAGTAATGTGAGCAGAAGATCGAGGCCTCCCGTACCATGTATGCATTACATATGCTACCTTCAACATGTGCCTTGTTGCGAACGGTTTTCTTCAATCGATTCAGGTATCTAAGATAGATAATAAAATGCATAATTTTTAATAAGGTAAAGAGACAAAAACGACGGGAAATGAAATGTAAGGAATTAACATTATTTAAATTTAACCTTTCATACGGGTACATCCATCTGAACTGAACGGGGCCGGCAAGCCTTGCTTCATGTGGAAAATGGACGGGAAGATGCTCCATACAGTCGAAGAAGGCGGGTGGGAAGATTGTTTCCAACTTACATAGAACGACTGGAATGTCATTGGCCAATTTGTCTAAGTCCTCAACTCTAACTGTTTTCACTGTCAAGGCCCTAAACACATTGCTCAGCTCTGTTATTGGTTCCCACACGCTCTTGGGAAGCAGCTCCCTCCATCCAATCGGTAGGAGACGCTGTAAGAAGATATGACAGTCATGACTTTTCATGCCAAACCTTCTATGCTTATTCATGTCTATGCATCTGCCCAGGTTGGATACACATCCATCGGGAATTTTTAAACCTGCTACCTATTTCAAGAATACATCCCGCCTATCCTTCTCCATCGTATACACCGCCTTTGGATATTTATCATTACGCATGTCCCGATACAGTTCTGGCCTATTACATAAGGTCACGATGTCCTCACGTGCTTTCGCATTATCTTTTATCTTCCCTTGAACGTCCATGACCGTGTTGAATATGTTTTCAAACACATTCTTCTCAATGTGCATGACATCCAGATTGTGACGTACCAAATTTGTTTTCCAATATGGCAGATCCCAAAATATACTCCTTTTCTTCCATCCACATGTCTTACTGATTGCTGCATTATCCACATCTCCTCCTAATTCAGTCACACGACGGAGACCACGCCTATCTATGTCTGCCAACACTTCTTCACCATTCTTATACGTTGGTGGCAATCCATGTTCCTCCCTATCCTTCGTGAATCCCGACTTATCAACTCTAAAAGGATGATCCGAAGGCAGGAACCTCATATGAGCATCAAACCACGATTTTTTGCCACCCTCTTTAAGCCTTATCGATTCTGTTTCTTCCATACAAACTGGGCAGGCTGTTTTCCCATAGGTGCTCCAACCAGACAACATACTATAGGCCGGAAAATCTCCAATTGTCCACATCAAAGCAGCCCTCAACTGGAAGTTTTGTTTGGCGTACTTGTCATATGCTGTGACACCAACATCCCACAACTCCAACACCTCTACTATTAAGGGTTGTAGGTAGACATCAATACCCTGTTTCGGACTTGATCTCCCAGGAATAATGTATGTCAGAACATGTATTCATCTTTCATACACATACCGGGTGGGAGATTGTAAGGGTTTAAAATTACTGGCCAACACGAGTATTGGGACCCCGACTGACCAAATGGTTGGAAACCATCCGTGCATAAGCCCAATCAAACGTTACGTCCCTCTGCTGCAAATTCTGGATGAATTGTATCAAAATGCTTCCATGCCATAGAGTCGCAAGGATGACACATCTCCCCAGTCCTCTCATGCTCATGCCCAACATGCCAAGACATATGCTCCGCTGTCGCCTCCGATGCATACAACCTTCTTAATCGATTCTTAAGTGGGAAATAGAACATGTATTTCCGTCCAATACGTGAATTAGAGTTTGTTTCCCTATACCGAAGCTCGTCACAGAACTTGCACTTGTCTAATGATGCATCTTCACGCCAAAATAACATGCAGCCCTTAACACAACAATCAATTTTCTCAACAGGTAGCCCTAATCCCTCAAGTAATTTTCTCGCCTCGTAAAAGTTCTTAACCCTAGCATTGTCCTCGGGTAGTGTATCTATGATGAGCTGGCACAATGTATCGAAGCACCTCTCCGAAAGGTTGTGCTCGGATTTAATGTTTAATAACCTAGCAATTGTTGACAGCAAGGTCATTTTCTTGCATCCAGGCCACAGATCCTTGTCTGCCGCCGCCAACATACGGTAGAACAAGCTCTCCTGTGGGTTAGCTTCTTCCGGTGGCCTATATCCGTCACCCTGATCCGGTGGTGTTGTATCGGGAATACCAATTCCCATTCCATCGCACACCATTTGTATGTAATCATTTTCCTGTGCAGACACTGAAGAGCTGCCCGCATCGGTATCGTAGTACCGTGTAAATTGGTGTGGCTCTCCGTGACACTTCCACCTTTCGTAGTTGTGCACAAATCCATTGCAGTGTAGATGATACTTGATGTCAGCATCGGGTAGGTAACATTTATTCCTACACTGCCTACACGGACACCTAAGTTTTCCCTGGGACCTATCGACATTTGAGTTTCCATGAGATATACGTATGAACGATTCAACTCCAGCTTTAAATTCGGATGTAAGTACTCCAACTTCCCGACGGGAGCGGTACATCCAACTACGGTCCAGCACCTACAAGTATGGCAATATGCCACTAAAGGGAAATCATTTTCGTTAGTTCTTTGTGTTTAGTTTGTGTACGTGTAGTTATTAAATACTTATTGGTTTATTCACTTACCGATAATGCATGTTCACTTATACTTCGTTCCATTTATTATAATTGAGTAACAAATATTCGAATCTTTTAAAATTCATTCAAACTCCTATCATTTAAAGTTTTTAATATGGACAACATACCAATTCTTATTTATGGGTTATTCACTTACCAATAATGCATGTTCACTTATACTTCGTTCAATTATAATTGAGTAACGGAGATTCGAATCTTTTAAAATTCATTTAAACTTCTACCTATTAAAGTCCCCTTTTAAGATTAATTAAATTACATTAGGCATTTTGGTTGGTGAATATTTGATGTTATCGAAGTAGGGAGTATTCAAATAAGGCTAAAAACATAACTTGTTCGAATTAGCCAAACCTAACAACTAAAATTAATTCTAGCAAATTAAACTATATCAACATAATAAGTTTTTTGAATTAGCAAAATCAATTAAACTTAAATAAACTATATCCAAAAATCAACTTTTTAAATGCTACATATAAAAGTTACAATCATATATCGTCCCATAATGACAACATAGGAAACACAAATACTCAAATCGAACAAAAACGATATTTACACTTTACAATGACATATCTTTCTCATACAGAATCTAAACTGATCATATCATATATGCAAAATCATCTACTTGACGAGAGGATTACAATTACGACACCAAAAAGCCGTGACACAAAAATTTACTCCGTAGACAGATCATGACAGCTTATATAAACCAAAAAATATTTTGAACTTGTAAGATTTAGGTAATCAAAGCCATAACAATCAATTATAACACAACAATCAAACGTGCAATCATAGACATAACAATCAAAATTGAACAATCTAAACAATTGTCAAATTCGGGAAGCAAACATAACAATCAAATTTGTAAGTTTTCATTCGAGAGAGAAATCTGAAAACAAAATTACCTCGTCTCGAATGAAGGGTTGTAACAATCGAATGGTGGCAGTGGCTCACGGTGGTGAAGTGGGGGCCGGTGGTGGCGGGCTGTGGTGGCAGTGGCCGGAGCAGGGGGCGGGGGTCGGGGGCGGGGCCTGGAGCAGGGGCAGGGGCGGCAGCAGCGTGCGGAGGTGGAGGCGGGACCGGCAGCAGCGGAGGCCGGGCTGGGGCGGCACTCGACGGCGATGGCGGCAGGGCGATTCCGGCAACGTCGGAGGAGACGATTCCGGAGTTGAATGGTCGGGGGACTGCGTGTAATACCCAAAAATTTTCCAACATAAAATAAATATAATAAATAAAATAAATACAATAAATAAAGAAATAAATGTAGAGGAAATGATAAATGGAATTTAAATTAAAAAGAAAACAAAATTCCGAGAACCCGGGAAGCCGAAGACAATTTAATCGAATAAATGGTTACACGGAAACCCAACACCGATGGACTCAATAACCCGAGTCCAAATATAAATTTAGACCCGAATGAAATTAGGATAGGAAATCGGAGCCCGAAGATACCCCGGAAATTGGAATCGGGGAACATAGAGGGATAGAAGTCCGAAAGAGAGGAGGAAAAGCGCGACGGATCGCACGACCCGCCCGGACCGGAGTCCAGGCGTGAGTGGCGCGCTGGCCGCGCGGTTGATGGCCTTAGACCGCGCCACGACCGCGCCACTCTGGCAGCAACAAACCAAGCGAGATTTTCTCGCCCGAACGCGGATTTTTCGACTTTCGGTTGAACGTCTCTCGACCCAAGACCCTTAGGGTCAGATCTTGGACGCCCTAGGTCTTAAATATCTATAAATAAGACCTCCTAAGAGCTCCGGATACATTTGAAACCCTACGAAATCTTTCTATACGTCGAAACCCTAATCCCGGAGTCGTCGGAGGCACAACACCGAGAGGAGAAACTGACTTGGACGAAATTTGGAGACCCCCGTCGCTGTGGTAAGCCTTGATCCATTCTTTTCCATATGTGATTCGAAAACGAATCCTAAATTCAATCTTTTTCTATTCTAAACCCCCGATCCGAATCGAGAGCGAAGAACCCGACAAACGGAGAGGATAAACGGAGGACGGGAAGCCACGCCTCCGAATCGACGATCCCGGACGCTCAACAATCTGTAAGTTAACGCTTACTTTGGTTTTGGGTTGTTAAAAGATTCGAACATATAGATGTAATGGAACCCTATCAAAAATCTGTCTACACCGGCGCAGTGTTTTTGTTGAATTTATTCGAACCCCTTAAAGCGTTCAAACGAGAAAACTTAAAACACGAAAAACATTCCTAAGACACTGATCTAGCTCCTGTAAAAATTTCATAATTTTTCATTGTGTTTTGATATGCGAAACCGATCGTAAACGAGCCTGCTTTAGATTTAGATCTTGAAACGATGATAGATTCTTTATTCGAACTTGTTGGTGATTTCTATCTTAGATCTAGACCGATCTAGGCTTGGCGTTGAACATAAGAGTTGTAGATCTATACGTTATGAATACCTCCGTAAAATTTCAGAGATTTTCGTGATGATTTGATATAGGAAATCCACCCAAACCGAACTGGATCTTGAGAACCGGACAGAACATCGATTCGAACTTGTTGACGTTTTTTACTAGAGTTCTAGGCCGAATTAGATCTTTAGCCGAACATGAAAGTTGTAGATAATTGTCTTAAGATGACCTCTGTAAAATTTCATCAAATTTAGAGTTGAATTGCTATGGTATAATTCGAAATCTTTAAACTGAGTATATGAAATTCGGGCAGAACAGTACTTCT
The DNA here is from genome assembly GCA_030278955.1 of Hygrophila difformis. NCBI lineage: Eukaryota > Viridiplantae > Streptophyta > Magnoliopsida > Lamiales > Acanthaceae > Hygrophila > Hygrophila difformis. Next base: position 17,297,029 of record JAOANR010000001.1, read on the forward strand.
GTGAAAATTAGTGTTTTTGACCTATTTCGATATCTCGGATCGAAAAAGTTAAAACACGAAAGTTGTAGATCTCGACGTTTTGGAGTCAGTCCTGAAATTTTGGAATTTTTGAAATTAAATCTGATTTTTAACGAATTTTAGAGTAAACTGTGATTTACCGAACGAAATTTTGAAATCTTGTTGAAACGGTGGAATTAGCCTTTGAGGTTGAAACGAATAGAAATACTTTGACATACGATACATGAAAAGAGAAGATTAAAATATTGCGGGTTATGACTAAGCTAGATACTGTCAATGTTCTCTGCGGCTTGGGACATAAGAGCCCAAGTGTATGTCTAGGTTGACGTAAGAGCCCTAGCGAAACACTGATCGTATGTCTAGCGGACGGATTAACTCTAATTAAAAGATCTGGATCGACCATGATACCTGTGGACATAAGAGCCCAGGCGTAAGGCTGGCGGACATAAGAGCCCTAGCGGTGGTGATCTCTAAAAGATATGAACCGAGAAGTTTATGAGAATTCCAAACCTAAATCCGTATTAAATTGTGTTTTTAAATTATGGCAACTTATTTAATTACGTTGCAAGCTATATTGATGACCTTATGAATCCATGTCTTCTAAATTATGCGATTACATGAATTGTTAAATTATGCACATGTTTTCATTAAATTTAATAAAGGCTTTGAAACCTCATAATCTTGTATGTGTTAACTTACTCAGCACGTAGTGCTGACCAAAACCGTATTTTTATTTCTTTTTCTTCCAGAGTTGAGAACTATGCATCGTCATATGCATACACGGGAAGCTTGGGATGATATGTTATTTTGAATTTCTTTTTTTTTGTATTAGACTAGATCTTGCATGAACGTGCCTGTTTAAACCGTGATTAGGCCATGTTGGCCCTATATTTAAATTCCGCTGCATTATACTTATGTAAATATTATTTTCCGCTGCAACTTTGATGTTATTTTTAAATTATATATGAATGGGCTGTTTGAATATTTTTAAATTCTGAAAAACCATAGCCTTGCATCTCTTTAGTGAGCTCGGAGAAACCGTGTCTTGCTAGAGAGGTGTGGCGGTGACATCCCGACCTGGGTGACCAAAAACCGGGGTGTTACACTGCGCTCGATTCAGGCACGAATGGTGGCTCCGGTCGACAAAGTGGACGGTCGGCGGAGGGGTGGTCGGAAATTTCCGGTGGTGGTGGTCGGGAAGATGTTGGTCGGATTTTGGGGGTGGGGGCACTGTAACTTCGGAGGGAGGAGGGTGAAAGTGAATGAATTCGCAATTTGGGCGAAATTATACCACCCTAGGTTACTGACCGCACACCCGGTCGGTGCTGCGGTCGGTAATCATCGACCGAATTACTGTGGTCGGTGGTGGTGTCGTCTCTTAATGCCCAGGCCCATAACGGCTACAATTCACCGACCGCAACATGCGGTCGGCGCTGCGGTCGGTGAATCCGACCCGTCTACTGACGGTCGGTGGTTGCGGTCGGTGATCCGGTTTTCTCTTGTAGTGATTACTATATAAAATTTAAAATCCATAAGATTAAAAAACGAGTGCTAATTCAAAAAGCAGAAGATTTTGATAAATATGAACTTCACGAAACAATAAAATACATATCTGAAAACTATGGGGAAAATCCAATTGAAAAATAGAATTTGAATAAAATATATGCAGAATTAAAAATGAAAAATAACGATACAATAAAAAGAACTCAACCTATGATGCATAATCAAGAAGATATTGAAGAACTTGGAAAACAAATAAATAAATTATTAGAATTAGATCTTATTCAAGAATCTATAGCAGAACATAATAGTCAGGCCTTTTTGGTTAGAAATTGTACTGAACAAATAAGAAAGAAACCAAGATTAGTAATAAATTACAAAGAACTAAACAAAAACATGATATTTAATGGATATTTTCTACCTAACAAAGAAAATCTAATAGGATTAGCTAGAGGTAGAACTATTTATTCAAAATTTGATTGCAAAAATGGATTTTGGCAAATTAAAACGCATCCAGATAGTATAAAATATACAGTCTTTAGTACACCACAAGGACACTATGAATGGAAAGTTATGTCATTTGAAATAAAAATGGACCACAAATATTTCAAAGAAAAATGGATAAAACATTCAAAAAATTTAGTAATTTTATATTTGTATACGTAGACAATATACTAATAGCCTCAAATACTATAGAAGAACATAAAAAACATTTAGATATATTTGCAAAACTTTGAAAAGATCGTAGACTAATTTTATCAAAAAAGAAAGCAGAAATATTTAAAAATGAAATAGAATTTTTGGGACTTATATTAAACAAACTTGGAATTAAAATGCAACCACACATAAGCACAAAAGTTGTTAAAATGCCTGATGAACTTAGAAATAAGTTAAACATATAAAGATTTCTTGGAATCTTAAATTATGCTGAAGGATTTATATCAAATTTAGCAAAAGAGACAAATGATTTAAGAAAATTAATTAGGAAAAATAATAAAATAGAACGGAATGATCAACACACTGAAATTGTCAAACAATTAGAAGAAGAATGCTCCAAATTACCGCCGTTAAGATTACCAGACGAAAAAGATAATTTGATAGTACAAACAGACAGCTCAGATTACCATTGGGCAGGATTATCAAAAACACATACTGGTGAAATTTGTAGATATGCGTCGGGGACATTACAAGGAGCAGCCATAAATTATAGTACGAATGAGAAAGAATTACTTGCAGGGATTAAATCAATAGATAAATTTTTATTTTGGTTACTTAGTAGAAAGTGTAAGGTATTAACAGACAATACACAAGTTAAACCTTTAATTTATAATAAAGTACCAATTAAACCCCAATATAGAAGAATAATAAGATATCAGACTTTTTGTCAATGTACGACTTTACTGTTGAATATATTAAAGGGACTGACAATTATCTAGCTATTTTCTTAAGCAGGAACCCTAAATATGGAGAACAATGAAAAATGGGATGATGCTGGTTTGACTAACCACCTCTATCAAGAAATAGATCGACTACAAAAATTACTACAGTCTATTATGGACAGACAATTAAAACTACAACAATTGATTGTTGGGAGTTTTATGGACGAATACAAGACTATCAATGACGATCTATACGAATGTAACAAGTGTTTACAGGGACTACTAACTATCATGGAAGAAAACTTCAACACTACTGAAGAACATAATACCGGTGTTTCAGACAAGGAAGGGAAAGCTGATCCTGTCCCAAAAGAGGACAAACAAACAAAACAATCTGGGGATGCAAGACCTTCGACCTCGTCGAAAAATATTGCCGAAACGAAAAACTATTTCTGTGACAATATTCCTCAACCAGTACCCACCAGCCCTGAGACTAGAAACTTTTTAGCAGAATACCATACCCTGAGCAGCTGCATATACTCATTACCCAGACAAGAAACATCATTCTACACAGAATTCACCAAATCCTTACATCCACAAGTAACTATTTTACCAGGCTGTGACCCAAACTTTGTTTCAAACTGTTTCAAATACGGATTTATCAGAACTATTTTCATGTCCCTCTTGCAAACCGAAATACCCACATTACCTGTACTAATCGAAGCTTCAAACATAAGACCCAAAACCCAGAAACTGAAAATATTCTCCATTAGTCCAGAAGTCAAATACTCTTCCTACCATCTTGTTATTGCTGAAGAAATCATTAAACAAGAAAGCTACCCTCAGGATTATGGAACCCCCAAAATAGAAATATTCAATGACAAATACATCCACTTCAAAAGAGCAATGGGAATATGCATTGTCCATGAACAACTGAAAAGACTATACAACCAAGGAGCAGAAATTTTTTTTGGAAATGAAGAAGTCATAATGATTGAACAGTTGAACGATCCAGGATTCAGATCAGGAAACTTAGCAGGATTAATTCAAAAATTTGACACCTACAACTTTCGATGTTCAGAAGAAGTAAAAAATATTTGGAAGAAAGCTGTAGAGAAATCAACTACTAGTTTGAAAACAAGAACATTTCTTTGGAAAGAGACGGCGAAGTGACAAAAGCAGTGACAATAAAGAAGAAGACAAGCAGGACCCATGTAGCACTAGAAGAAAAAGGCTGGAAGACGCAAGCAATGACGAAGATGAACAAAAAGACGAAAGAATCAAAAAATAAAAAATTATGAATTATTGAAGAAAATAATGCATGACAGCCATGAAATGAATTAATACAAGCGGACAACACAAAGTGCATGATTAAATGACAGCCACCGAACATCAATAATGGAGAAGAAAACAAGGGAGAAGATGATGCCACGTATCCCAACTCAGAACCATTCGATCTTCAGAAATCCATCTATAAAAGGAGGCAATACTTATGAAGAAAAGCAGAAGTGAAGATACCCACCAGAATACTCTTTCTCTTGCATTTCTTTGTAATCTTTAGTTCTCTCTTTGATGTAAAACTATGAGTTGCTTTCAATAAAAAGATGATCGGCTAAGTACAATAGCCTGAAAAAAGGGTTACGCCAGGGAGATCCGATGTCTCCATATCTTTTTGTCCTTGTTGCCGAGGTCCTAAACAGACTGCTATCGAAGGCCGTGGAGATGGAACTGTTGGTCGGTTTAAAATCAAGCGCTGGGGGTCCGATCATTAGCCACCTACAATATGCGGACGATACGGTGTTGTTTTGCGAGGGGTCCATCGAGCAAATTATTTATATCAAGAGAATTTTGAAGTGTCTTACTTTGGCCACTGGACTAAGGATCAATTTTGGCAAGAGTAGATTGTATGGCATTAACTGCCTGATGGACTATGTTCAAGAGGCTGCTGTAATGCTTGGGTGTGAAGTGGGAAGTTGGCCGATGAAGTACTTAGGCATGCCAATCGGAGGAAGGGTCAATGGAATTGATGTGTGGAAGCCTTGCATTGAGAGGATGGAAAAGAAATTGGCGGGGTGGCAGGGCAGGCTCCTCTCACAAGCTGGGCGCCTGTGTCTCATTAAACCCGTTCTCAGTAGTCTCCCAGTGTACTTTATGTCCCTATTCAAAGTCCCAAGGGCAGTGGCCGAAAGACTTGAGAAGCTAAAGAGATCATTCTTCTGGAATGAATGGAATGGCACTAGAAAGCTTCACACTATCGGTTGGGAGAAGCTGTGTCTGAGCAAGGTAAACGGAGGTCTCCAAATCTGGAATGTAATGGAGTTCAATAAAGCGTTGTTGTACAAGTGGAGGTGGAGGTTCGGGAATGAAAAAGCATTATGGAAGGATGTCATCGTGGCTAAATATTATGGTGGTGCGGACTGTTTGCTTCCGGCATCCAGGTCTGCTCGTTCTCTATGGGGAAACATTTGTAGCTGCTGGGATGTTGTTAACTCGGACGGCCAGGAGGCACTCAAGGTGGTGGTTGGTAATGGGGAAGGGATTCGCTTTTGGGATGATGTGTGGGTGGAGGGCGGAATTCCATTGAAGGACCGTTTCCCCAGAATTTATGCCCTCGCCTGTAATAAGGGAGGTAAGGTAGTAGAATTTGGTAAGTGGGTTGGATTGAAGTGGGACTGGAATATTGAGCTTAGAAGGAGGCTTTTTGAATGGGAGGTGGAGGTTTGGAGAGAAATGCAGGCTGTTTTGAGGGGAACCAAGCTATGCCGGTTCATTCAGGACCGAGTTGTGTGGTTGAAAAATAGTAATGGGGTGTTTTCCACCAACTCATTTAGGCTGGGCGAGGTAGCTTTAGTCAGGAACGAACACAATCGTTTATGGGAGGAGTTGTGGAAAGTTAAGGCCCCGATGAAGGTAAGGTTGTTGGCTTGGAAACTTTTGAACAATGCTCTCCCAACCCGCGACCTGTTGAGAAGTAGGGGGTGTTTGCAGTCCTTGGATGACCTGTGTCCGCTGTGTGAGAAGGATGTTGAGACCGCGGACCATTTGTTTTGTAAATGCGAGGTCAGTGGCAGAATGTGGTATCAAGGAGCGGCGTGGTTGGGAGCTGTATGGGTATGTCCCGGAAAGGTGTATGACTTGTTGGGTGGATGGATCAGACCTGTCCACAAGTCGGGAAGGAAGGAGCAGTGGCAATTGGTGGGATTAGCAACTGTTTGGATTATTTGGAAGTTCAGAAACAATAAGGTCTTCAGAGGTCAGACATTTGTTTGGGATGAGGCTGTAATGGAGCTCAAATGGAAGGCCAAACTGTGGTGGAAAGTGGGATATAATAGTTCTCATGGTCTGACGAGTGGGGATGGTTCTAGTCTATTTCATGGTTTAGAGCAGACACGTCCACCCAACCAGAGAAACATGAGGCGCGGACTGGTGTGGGAAAGGCCGTTGAAAGGGTGGTGGAAAATTAACACCGACGGTTCATCATTTGGTAACCCGGGTCCGGCCGGGATTGGCGGGGTTATCCGAAATGAGGTAGGCGAAGTTTTATTTGTTCTGTCAGATTACATCGGCATTGCTGATTCTTCCGAAGCAGAAATTACCGCAATATCCAGGATGTGCTTGGCATTGCAGCGCGATCAAGGTTTTCCTCTCCCGAGGATATTGTTTGAGTGTGATTCCAATAATGTTGTGAAATGGCTAACCGATACTCCTTGCTTCCCTTGGCGATTTAAGCACCTGCTGGGACCGATCTTGGAAGTAATGAGATGTGGTGGTGAGATTCGGATACAACATATTTTGCGGGAACGTAATGACATCGCTGATCATTAGGCGAGAATGGGTGCGCTGAGACAGGGTACAATTGAACAATGGTTTCCCCCCGGCTGAAGTTTCTGTGTTGATGTTTTCTGGTGCATTAGATGGATAAACAAGTGCAGTAAGGTTGTACTTGCGCAGTGTCTTGTCGTGTCTTATCTTATTGCTTTGTTTTGTTTGTTTCACGTTTTGTTGAAAGGATGGAGTGGTAGTAGTGTAAGAAAGGAACTGTAATGAGGATTGTTTTGGGTGAAATGTGAATGGATATCTTTTTCTCAAAAAAAAAAAAGTACAATAGCCTGATCATTCCAGTAAATATCTTCAAGTATATTTTTTTAAAAGTCTACCAAAATTTTGAATATATGTTGAGAGTCATGTCATCGACACAATGATTTCCGCGAGGTCGTGCATACCGGAGTAAGGCAGGAGGCCTGAAAGAAGGATAACAGACGAGGAAAGAAGGTTACTCGTTGAAGGACTCGATCAGAAGTTTCAACCGCAAAGCTTATACTACGGAAGCGAGGTAGACCCAGAAACTTTACTTTGAATGATAAATACTGTGAATGATCATGGCATATATTTCAATTAATTACGTTCTTTGCATAAAATCATAAATAAAATCTTTAAAGTAATATTTGAAAATTGTGCAACAAATACAACAATCACAATAGGGATATACAAATCTTTAACTTCTCATATACTAGACTGCTTGATAAACTGTATCAGACTTATAAGACAAATGTATTGAACCTGACCGGGGGCATATTTGACAATCTTTACATATAGAAACAAAATTAGGTAGTAAAAAGGAATAAAAATATTGCTAGGTACTGAATAGGAAGAAAAGTATGGTGCTGGGTATTTATCACAAATTTCCCCTAATTACAACTAGATTTTTTCGCCCACTGCGCATGGGCGATTTTTTTTTTTAATCTTTTTCAGTAAATAAAATCAAGCATTTTTCTGGCATTGTTATACTTAAAAGTGTTTAGGTGCTCCCGTTTATAGCATACAAGAGTTCAAACATCTTAACTTATTTTTTAGATATATGGGAAAAAAAAACAATATACTCCATATAAAATAAGGGCAGAGGAACACTGGTAGATGTAATTCTACATGTTCAAGCAACATATATAAAAATGATAAGGATGGGATCCAAATAAGCATGTATGGATATGAGCTCTTTTCGAATACCAAAATATGATCTTTCATTACAATTCAGCCTAGCTCCAAGATAAAAAGCTACTATGGGCAATCAACAATTACTGCACATCAAATAATCAAAGCCAGTCTCTTTGAAGTTAAAAATACATATTCCTCTTAATTTCATTTTCTCATGGTCAACAAAAATATAAATGTAACAACTGTAGAGCTCTGAACGACCTCTTCAATATCTCAAAGCAAAGATGCAGTGACATTACATATGAAATTATAGTTCGGATGGTTGAAATATATAACAAATAAGTGTATGATGTATTGTACGGTGAGAGTATTCACAAAAGATATCATTCTATATTTTATTAAGATAAAAAACCCTTAGGCATGTTGCTGCTTGTTGTGGAGTTATTTGTTCATCCCTCCCAAGTGTATAATGTGAAGTCCCTAATATTTAAGTGGGATATTTCTCTATAAATATAAGTTTGTATTTTTTTTTTCTGATTCAAGTTTCATTCTATTGACTGCCAAGTTTCCCTACAAATTTTGTTCCACTTTTTATTAAAATAAATAATATACACAACATCACCCAAAAGTTTAGAAATCAAGGACCCTTCAATGCACATTCGATCCTCGAGGGATTAGTCTTGTGTCCATTGAGGTCTGGTATTCACCTAAAAATAAGTTTAGAAATCAAGGCAAACCTAAGGAGTTAGTTTAAGATCTCATACAAAACAGTTCTTATGTAATAGTGCTACTACGATGCCCCAGCATTTATTAATTATTTTTATCTAACTTTCCTTGCATCCACATGCATCTAAACTTAATAATTCCTCTCATTTTTCCATTTGTAATGGCACTAATTATCCACAATTCAAGTTTATAGATTATCTTAAAACTTAAGGCTATCCAATGGCAGCAGATAAATCAATTTCTGAAAAAATCTAATGCAATTCAAACCAAAAAGCACAGAAGCCTTAACCATTCAATTCATCTCCATCAGATAATTTTCAACCAACACAAAAAAGCATACATATCTGTAAAACATAGACTGATAACCAAAATTCCCAATTTCCACAATACCTCTTCCAAAACAAAACCCCTTGAGAACCCCCAAGACCCAATTCAAAGAATCAACCAAGATTATCCTAGAATAAATATATAATGACCCGAATTATTTAAATTGGACTGTTTAAATTACTTGGTGTTGGGTTTATTGCACTCCAGTCCGGATGGGGTCCCTTTTGTGTAAATTGAGAGTGATGGGGCCTTTTTACAATTATTTAACTATTGTAGAGTTAAATGGGGTTATTTTGTAATTTGAAGAAAAAAAAAAGAGAAACAGGAGAGGGAAACAGAGAACGACCGAGAGAAGAGGGTTTTGGAGTAATCTTTGGCTCGCTCAAACTATCGCGTTTTTTGGCCGATTGATTAATTGGTTGTTGGTAAGTGTTTCTCTTCGTCGTCTTCTTTGTAGTGATTTTTATTTCGTTTGTTTTGGTGGTGATTTGGAGATGTTTTATTTCGTTTGTTTTGGTGGTGGATTCCGGCAGGGGTTATATGGGTTGGACCATTATTTCTCTGAAATTTCTTAGAAAGTCTTCTGCGTGTGAATTCCGACTTCATTAAACTTACGAATTCGTCTATACGGTATAGGAAAAGTCAAAGTTGATATATCTTTTTAATTCTATATTCTGCTTATGAATTCTTTAATTGATGTCTTGAAATTAAAATATGATGCTTCCCACTTTTATTTGATTTTGGCCGAGTCTTCTACAGGTGGCGAATTGGGACATCGTTTCTGCTATTAACTTAATGTGTGGGTATATATATGTATGAGTATATTCCCTATAGATTTGGGTATTGAATTGTTGCATGGCTATTCTAGGTGGATTGCGGATTATATAACTATATCAGTATATATATTATAAATTATTTTGATCTTAATATCCTGTAGTTGTTGTCTAATACAAGGGAATGGAGAAATTCTAGTTGGAACTTTATTAGACTAATTATTATATTTGATAAGCTTGAGATTTATCTTGTAATTGGCGATTTGTCACCAAGGCATGGATAAATGTTGATTATGCAATTTTTACCATCATGTGGATTGAATAATTAAGTGTTTATATTGCTGTGACTTATTCTCTAGTAATATGATGGAATTTGTGGAATTGACCCTTGTGGGGTATTGAGTATAATTGATCGGGTAGCCTTCATATGTGTTATTGAGTCCCAATGGCCCTGCGGGTGGTTATTTGGTTGTGATGCCTGTGATTGGCTGTTATGCCTGTGATTTGGTTGTGATGCATGTGGTCCTTGCGGGGATGGGTTATGTTACCCTGTAACGGGTTGGAGTTGATGATATCCTCACCCGTGGGTATATACCGCCCAGGTTTTAGGTGCCGGCTAGGCATATTCATTTGCATTGCATATAGGGTAGATAGGTGTATGTTAGGCCTTGCATCACTTGCATAATTGTATGATTGTGGTTGAAGCACCGGTATGGGACAGTGTGATGATTAATTACTTTATTTATATTCTGTTCTGTTATTCATGCTATTTTATTATTATTATTATTATTATTATTATTATTATTATTATTATTATTATTATTATTATTATTATTATTTATTGTTGCTTTATTTTTCCCTTACTCCCCGGCACGTAGCCTTGCTCAGTACGTTGTACTGACTCCTTTTGCTTTTGTCTGTTTTATAGATCCTGCTGGAGGCGCTGGAGCATGACTGGGTTTGGGGTTATGAGAGATCACATAGATAGGACTTCTCTGTTATTATCATTTTCATGTGATTATGTGATACTCTGTTGTTTTTATGACTTGGTATTTGATTTATTGACTAGTTAAGGCATGTGAGCCTAGAATTTACTTTCTATCGGCATGTGGCCTTATGTGATTTACTACTTTGAACTGATAGCCCTGTTTGAGATATTGATATGTTGTCTATGCTGTTTTGTGAGGCTTGTAGCCTGGATGATTTGCTGATATTTTTATATGATTATTATTGTGAGACCTTTTTCATGTGCCTATGTATTTTGATTTATTCTAGCTTCTGCATTAAACTGGATTAATCAGATGATCACTTTAGGTTTGCTCAGCCTTATACTAGCTGTTTTAAATTAGCTGACCACTAGTTTAGGATAGTTAGTACGGCGGTAATGCTTGAAAAAATTAGGTTTAAATTTCGGGGCGTTACAGAGTGCTATCAGAGCCTGTGTGCTCTTTTATTGCATTAAAAATTGGTGCAGACATAGGTGGTGAGATGTGTGGGGGATACATATAGTATATAAGTGCATTCTTATTATTGTTTTGTTGAGATTTGCGCAAACCAGGTTGAGCAACAGTTGGGAAACTGTGGAGGAACCATGGTACTCCAGTAAGGATTCTTGTGACTTCACAGTCATTGAGGACTGCGAATTTAATTATTATTTATTTATTTAATTGTTATGCTCTTTACTCTGCCATCAGTTATATGAGATATATGGAATGTTGGTGATTTCTGCTGACATGGTTGTTCATGTTGTGTCTGTTTTGCATATCAGAATGGTTCCTTATCGCGCTAGAGGTGCTGGTCGACGGGCCCGCAGCAACCAGGGCCCACCCGTTGGAGATAGGGTAGGGGACTTTGCACCTGAGGAGATGGAAAATATGGTTCCACCTGATGGGGTTGAACAGGGGAACGACAGGCTACCTCCTCCTGCTCCTCCTCCACCCACACCGGAGGTACCACCTGTTGCTCAGGTGCCTCTCGGGGATCCACCAGTAAGAGCTGCAGCTGCCATCAATCCAATTGAGTTCGACGGCAGCTGGCACAGTTCTTTTAGATGTTACCACAGCCTGTCATGCAGCCTGCCCCTGCACCTGTTCCAGTCCATGTGGATTATGTGGATCTTTCCACAGAGCATTGTCCACCAAAGTTTGCAGGGGGTGCCAGTCCATCTGATCTTGAGAACTGGAAGTACCAGTTGAGTCGGGTCCTTTTTAGCATCAACTGTCCGGAGGACCAGAGGGTCCATGTGGCTTCCCATTACCTAGAAGGGGAAGCACTACATTGGTGGAGGACCCGCGAGCACGACCTAGTCGCTCGACCCCGGTTCAACTGGGAGCATTTTATAGAGGCTCTTAGCTCCCACTTCTATCCACCTCATGTCAGTAAAACCCCGGATTTGATAACCCAGGCCGGGATGCCACTGCCACATCTCCCCTAGCAAGACACGTCAATTCGAGCTTGCTAAAGAGATGCAAGGCTATGGGTACTTGAAAGAATTTAAAACATTTTAAATAACGAGTCCGGAATATTAGTATTTAATAATATCTAAGTATAAGTATTGCAGCGGAAAATGTAAATAGGGACAACATGACCAAAACACGGGTTGTACAAGCCTGTTCATACTATAGTCTAATGCAAAATCTAAAATAAAGTGTTCCCAAAAATCCCATGCATGTACGTGCTCAAGTATAATCCACATGCTCTGTAGGAAAAAGAAATAAATGGTTTTGGGTCAGCACAACTTGCTGAGTAAGTTAACACATACATGATCGTGAGGTTTCAAAGCCATTAATTAATATTTAAACAAAAGCATGATCATAAATCATAAATAATTTAATTTAATTAACTAAATAACTTGCATAACTAATTCATGGATTCTAACTAATAACACATTTAGCATAATTTAAATAAAAACATAATTAATTTAAATAAAGCCTTAAATAATTTAAATGGATAATAAATGAATATTTTAACTATCCCCATTACACCCAAGATTTAGTATTTCAAGTATTTCACGATTGCATCGCAATCTCGTCAAGTTTAGCCGGTAGCCCGGCGGCCGCAGCCGTATCCGCCATACCCAGTACCACTCCGGAGCCTCGGGAAACCTATATGGATATTCTCGAGAGTGTAGGCCATATATCTCATGCCGTTTTGGCAATATATCTCAAGTTTCGCACGGGGTCACCATCGTCCATAAAGGCACGAAGTGAATAGTTAGGGGGCACCCTGCAGAGCACTCACCCCCTAATTTTCATTGATCAAGTTTGTAAGGGGATTTTTTCAAATATTATAATTTCATGTATTCCATTTCAAAAGAGATTTCTACTTGTTTAAACCTTACAGGCCAATTTCACAGTTTCAACAAGATTTTCAAAATTTGACTTTGTCAAAACACTATTTACTCCAAAATTAATTAAAAATCTTTTTTAAGTCCGAAAATTCTGAAATTTTACCAGTGACTAGAAAACTCATAAGCGAGCAAGTTTTGTGTTTAACTTTTTCGATCCGAGTTAAGGAAATATGTCAAAAACGTGGACTTCCATCACGTTATAAATCTGTCCGAATTTTTACAACAGCAGTTTCATAATTTTGAGATCTACCATAACAAACGAACTCCATTTTTGATGAAATTTTATAGGACGATACTTAAGGCATAGATCTACAAGTTTCATGTTTAGAAAGAGTTCTAATTCAGCCTAGATCTATTGTCAAAAACGACTACAAGCTCGGACTAAAGTTCTGTCAAGATTTCAAGTCTAAATTTAGAACAGTTCAGTTGGCGACGATTTCGGATATCAAAACTTAATGAAAAATTACGAAATTTTTACACAACCTAGATTAATGTCTTAGAAACGTTTTTTGTGTTTTAAGTTTCTTTGTTTGAATAGTAAGGTGTTTGAAAAATTCGTGCAAAATCGCTGCGCCGTAGAGTTTTTCGTGTTGACAGATTTTAAGTTCTTGATTAAATCTTTAGATTAGATGTGTTTTAATTCGCCCAAAACCATGGTAAGGTTAACTTACAGATTTATGGACGTTCCGGCTCATTGATTCGAAGGCGTGGCTTCCAGTTCACCGTTTATCTCCTTGATTCGTCATGTTCTTCGTTCTAGATCCGGATCGGGGTTTAGAATAGAGAAAGATCAAATTAGGATTCGTTTTCGAATCAAGAATGGAAAAAGAACGGACCAGAACTTATCACAACAATAGAAGCCTGTAGATTTTCGTCCAAGTCAGTACCTTCTCTTGGTTTCATGCCTCCGACGACTTCGGGATTAGGGTTTGATATGTAGAGAGTTTTTCGTAGGGTTTGAAAAGTGTTCATACCGATTAAGATGGTTATTTATAGATGTGCAAGACCTAGGGGACGTCCAAGGTCTGCCCTAGTGAGTCTTGAGCCGCAAGGTGAGCAACCGAAGTCGAAAAATCCGGATTCGGGCAAGAAAATCTCGCATTATTCATTTCTGTCCAACGGCGCGGGGTTGGCGCGCCGTTTAGGGAAACCCCACGCGGTCACCGCCTGGACTTCGGTCCGGGCGGGTCGTGCGATCCGTCGAGCCTTTACTCCTCTCTTTCGGACTTCTATCCCTCTATGTTCTCGGATTCCGATTTCCGGGCTATTTCCGGACTCCAATTTCCTCTCTAAAATTTACTCGGCTTTAGATTTAATATTGGCCTCAAATTCTCGAGTCCATTAGTGTTGGGTTCCCGTGTAACGATTTATTTAACTTAATTTAATTCCTTTTTAAATTAAATCTCTTTAATTCCTTTTTAAATTAAATCTCATTTCCTTGTGATTCCTTATCTATTTATTATGTTTATTTATTTGTTTATTTATTTATTGCTTTTATTTATTATTTATTTATTTTATATTGCAAAATTCTTGGGTATTACAGTAACCTTTAAAAAAATGGAGGAAGTATAAGTTTAATTAAATATTTCTTAAATATAAAATATTATAGTATAATTGACTTTATTTTAGATTGATATCTTTTTAAAATAAATAGAAAGATTTTCTCAAGATCTTTTTATATCAAAATAGATTATATTTAATTAAAGATTTATTATATAGATGACACGTGGCAGCATTTGGTATTTTTGAGATTATGATGTGGTGTTTATGATGTGTCATGATAAGAACCATAGATATATTTTATGGTATTTTAGTATAATTTACAGATATAACCTTGAGTTTCTATAAATTTTTTAATAAGATTTAAGATAAAAATATAAGATTTAATAAGGGCAATACAGTCTGCACATGTCAAAAAGTATTCATGATTTATTATATAGATTTGTTAAATACTCCCTCTGTCCCATTATATCTGTTTCAAAACTTTTGGACACGCCGTCCAATGTATTTGTTTAACACTTAATATCTTAAAATGTGCATATGAAAAAGTTATGTAAAATATATATTCTAAAACTACATGAATAAACGAATCTAACAAGACCGAACTTGACTATATTTTGTTCTTATATAATTGCGATAACATTAGGTCAAAGTTGATAAATGAACAGTATCAAAAGTCAAAATGAGACAGTTTTGGTGGAACCGAGGGAGTATAAAATACTTATAGTATAATTGAATTTGTTTTAGATTGATATATAGAAAGATTTTCTGAAGATCTTTCTATATCAAAATAGATTTAAAATAGATTATATTTAATTAAAGATATATTATATATATGACACGTGGCAGCATTTGGTATTTTTGAGATGATGATGTGGCGTTTTATGATGTGTCATGATAAGAACCGTAGATATATTTTATGGTGTTTTAGTATGATTTACAGATTTAACATTGTGTTTCTATTTTTTAATAAGATTTACGATAAAAATATAAGATTAAATAAGGGCAATACAATCTGCATATGTCCAAAAGTATTCATTATTCATATTATATAGATTAATTAAATCAACATTCAATTATCCTTTAATACAATTACCTATCCTCTCCGTGATTAAAGGGTTTTGATTATTCATGTTTTATGGCATAAAAAAGGTAGGGAAATTGTCTGCAGTTGAAGTGTGCCTACATAGCTTCGACGCGTTGGGACAAATTAATAGTATGTACTACCTCCGTTCTCAAATAAGTGATCCATTTGCATAGTAGTTACTATTCATTAAGTAACTTTGATTAATTTTTTAACATAGTTTTATAATAAAAAACAAGTCAAGTGCGATCTTGTTAGATTCGTCTAATCACGTAGTTTTAGAATACCAAATTTTTATAATTTTTATTTACGTACAATTTGAGTTATTAACCTTTAAAAACGTGTCTTGGACGACGTGAAATGCAGGAATGGTGCATTTAAAAGAGAACAGAGGAAGTAGTATATAGGCATACAATTCGGATCCAGTGCAGTGCAGACACAGCATGGGTCTGTATTTGCAGACTGATGGAATATTAGTAGAAAGTAATGGGGTTGATCGGCATCTCTATAAAAGTGATGGAATACTAATAAAAGTGATGGGTTATACACATCATTTATTTGGACGTAACCATAATTTATTTGGCACACATCACTTTATTGGCTTGGGGCATCATGGGCTGCATATGCAACAGCTGCACCCAAGCCATTTCCAAAGGCATAATATGGTGCCAGAAAAAGGCTTTGGTGCCCTCGCATTGTTGTCATCGCTCCCATAGTATTGTCGTTTCTTTGTTTCCCAAAATATTTGTCTCATTTAATTTAGATATTTGTTCTTGTTGTCTACTTGGTTGAACATTACTTTAAATTTAACAGTATAATTTTATTAGTCGTTTTAAGGATAAAAAATATTCCATAATAGTTGTCACTTTTAGGCGTTTATGCTATATTTTTCTTATATTGTCCATCCTTTACTTTACATAAATGTGAGTATTTCTTAATATTTATTACGAAAGAGTTTAGTTAAAAGGTAAAAATAGAAATTTAGGAGTTAATTAATGCAAATTTTAGTTATTGAAATTGGATTGAAAAAGACAATATTTAAGAACGGCTTAAGTAAATATTAAGGAATCAAATTTTTGCTCGGCCAATTCCCGACAATATTGGATTTAAAGAAAAAATCAATATTTTTTTAGTGTGGTTAAATATCAACCACAGTATTGTTTGGCTCCACTTAGCCAATTAATTTGGTTCAAGATGAGTTCTGGGATCAAATTGTTTCCATCATTCTTCCAATAAAAAAAATTGATTATTCAACAATAACATACTATTTTTCTGATACGCTAAAAATGGGTGTGTGATAAATAATTAGAGGTTAGCGTCTGGAGTTTGGAGTTTAGAGTCTGGAGTTTGAAATTAATAGTGAAAAATAGTTTTAAATTTGAATAATGGTGTTTGGTAATGCAATTTTAAATTAGGGTTTAGAGTCTGGAGTTTGGAAAGCTAAAAGTTGGTGGAGGGGAGCGACTTTAGAGATTAGAGATTAAAATTTGACAGTTACTGTAATTAGTGTTTACTATATATAGGATTTTAGGCTATTTTGAGTATGTATTTTAAAAGTTAAACGCTAACGCTAGCGTCTATTCCAAACGCAGCCAAAAACTTGGTTTTGTAGTTCAAGCTAAGCCTAAACTCCCTTTATATATATGTCCAACTAACGACATGACGTGAATATACTAATTTCTTTATTTACCAACCATGGTTGTGTAAGTGATAAGTCTAATTGGTGGTTAAGCAAAATATCATGTAGGATCATATGAATTCAAAGAACTGATTCAAAAGACGTTTATCCACCTTGGACATTACTCTTTGGCTGCCTGTAATAGTGGGCATATCAATTTTCAAGAACCTAAAACCATTCAGATTTCAGAGTCCATTACACGAAATATTTCTAGGGTCTATTAGAAGTATAGTCTCCTCTCATTTTCTTTGCATTTTGAAAATACCCTTACCCAAAATCTTTTAGTTTGTTCCCTCCCATAGAACTATGTGGCAACCAACATACATAGTATGTAGTAACCAAACGCAGATGTGTGGTAACCAATATACCATTAATATAGTAACTAATATACCAAGAGCAGTATGTGGTAATTACCAAACTCTAAATGTGTGGTAACAAAATTTAAGAACATGTGGTAACCAATAGTGAGATGTATAATTAATCAATATATACATAGAATGTGGCTAATAAATATACTAAGAATGTGTTAATCAAATACAAGATATGTGTAAATATGTGGTAATCAATATACAAGTTAAGTATTTATTAAACTTTTAGAGTCCTACCTCTAGTTCTTTCAAGGGTACTTAGAGAGAGCCCCCTTTAAAAACAAAAAATAGGGTCAACCCATTTCGCTGACCCACCCCTGAAAGTTTAACGCTCTAACAATGTTTAACAATTTGATTAAATTATTTTACTAATCTCCTTTTTGTGAAATAATAAAAATACCCCAAATGTGGTAATTGACCAAGAAGAAACGCGGTAATCGTCAATATGAAAGTCTTGTAAAGTCATACTTGAAAATTGGTAAAAGAACAGATTGATTGTGGTAACCATAACTACTGAAGAAGTGTGGTAGTCAATTTTTTGGTTTGAAATGACATTAAATTATGGGGATTTGGACAATAAAACAAGTGGTAACAGACAAGAGAAATGCGGTAACCATTAGTGTAAAAGTGTGGTAAAGCCATACAAAGAAACTTGGCAAAAGAACGATGTTGTCTGTGGTAACCATAAATGAAGAAGTGTGGTAATCAATTTTATTGGGGTTGAAATGACATTAATTTATAGGGATTGGGGTAATAAAACAAGTGGTAACAGACCAAGCACAAACGTGGTAACCATCAATATAAAAGTGTGGTAAATCCATACCTAAAAATGTGGTAATAGAACGAGGTTTGCTATGGTAACCAGAAGAAGTGTGGTAACCAATATTTTTGGGTTGAAATGACATTAAATTATGGGGATTGGAGCAATAAAACAAGTGGTAACGTACCAAATAGAAATGTGGTAACTGTCAATATCAAAGTGTGGCAAAACTATAATAAGAGACGTCGTAAGGAATGAGGTTGACTGTGGTAACCATAACTGAAGAAATGTGGTAATGTCCCAATGAAAATGTGGTACTCTATAATCCGTGCCAAAACACGGTAACAAAATTTCTCACATGTGGTAAAGTCCCAACAAGAAACGTGGTAATAAATTTAAAAATGTGTCGTAACCGGCCGATGTATCATGTGGTAATCGACCGATATATTGTGTGGTTCGCGAATGTCGATAACGTGGTAAGCTTTATCGAATTGATGTAGTAACCCATTTGAAGAGTTTGTGGTAATGGCTCGACAAAGATGTATTGATGTACATTAATGTTCCGTGTAGTTTTTGAAATGTGGTAGCCACAACACCTAATTCGAGGTAATCAAGTACATGGCAAAGAGATAACAAATGAAATTAATGTTTGGTAACTAATAAAGCACAGTGTGGTAACCATTGTTTTCTTACATGTATGGTAATATGGTAATAAAAATACTTTAATATGGTAACAATAGAAATGATGATGTGGTAACAAATCTTTATAAGTGGTGGTAATGTATGAAGAAATAATGTGGTAATGTGACGATATAACCATATGCATCGTGATATTTGGATTTATTGTGCATACTTGTAGTTCGTGCACACTCATATTGATGTGATGAACCAATTAATGCTGCGAAATTAATAAACGTTGCATATTAATTTATCAGGAACCAATTAACATTGCGAAACGAATAAAGGTTAAATATTGAGTTATTGTGCATATTGGTACTAAATGAACCAATAAACGTTGCAACATCTAATGAACCAATTAACATTGTGACGTGACATAAAGGTAGCATACGAGTAACCATTACATTAATATAGTATATATATGTGTGTGAGTATATAACAACAGTAAATACATACGAGTCAATTCTAACACGGGGCGTGTGATCCATTAATGACTTACAATGCATTTAACAGATAAATCGCCGCATTAATCAATATATACAACCCAATGAATTTGGACTCAGAGACTATATAATTAATTGTGAGGTATTGAACTTACTATAAATGATGAAATATGATGTAATGATTGAGTATGTCATGTTTCTTGGATTTATTAAAAATATGCAATGATGAAATAAGATGTAGTGGTTGGGACATATATTTTGGCGTCACTAAGAAGAGGAAATATGATACCTTATGTATGAAGAATATGACAAACGGTGTGTGGTAACACAATACTTATGAGTGTGGTAAATAATTCATAAGAAATGTGGTAACTGGTGATTATGGAATGTGGTAACAACTGATTAGGGAGTTTGGTAAGAAAACATGAACATAAAATGTGCCAACAACCAAAACAAGTGCGGCAAATATTTTCATTTATTGTGGTATACGATTACATATGAGTGTGGTAACTAAATTCTATAAGTGTGGTAACTAACTATTGAGATGGAATATGTGGAACTTTTGGCTATAAGGGCAGTATTTAGGACGGTCAATTAGGGTTGATGGACGGTCAACTAGGGTTTGGATTGGTAACCGTCAATAGTAAAGTGTGATAAAATGACATGTGTAAATGTGGTAACATAGCGATGAGGATTGTGGTAACCTTCATTAGTATAGTGTAGTAAAATCACATTAAGAATATGGTAAAATTGCGAGGCGAATTGTGGTAACATTCCATTGAAAAGTGTGCTAAATGCAAATTTACTATTGACGGTTACCACTCCTATTTAATTACAGTTACCATAGTCCTCGTCAATTTACCACATTGCTAGGAATGATTTTACCGCAATTTACTATTGACGATTACCACGTTTGTACATAGTCGTGTACAATTATTAACCCAATCCAAACAAAATTTGTGGTAACCAACTTTCTGCTAGTGTGGTATCCAATAATATGAATAAGTGGTAACACATTATTTCATATTATTGTAATTAATAAATTTGGAAAGTGGTAACTGAAAACTTCAAAATGTGGTAACCATTGGGACGGTCATGGGACGGTCCTGGTAGACCTTCCCAAAGTTTTGTCAATTACAGAGAATTCCGGACGATCGTGGTAGACCTTCCCAATGTTTTGTCCATTCCAGAGAGTTCCGGACGTCCATTTTCAAAGTGTTCCTGACGGTTGTGATAGGACTGTCCCAATGGTTTCGTCCATTCTATAGAACTCCGAATGGTCGTTTAACAAGTACAAATGCATATTTAACATGAAATTTCATTTAACAATATCAAAATCTTATGGAATTACATAACATCAAATTCACACAACAATTATGATTTATAAATATACAACCCAATATACAATACCATCAATAATCTATAACACCAAACAACACCCATTCAAATGGACAATCAATTGCAATAACCTAAACCCAACAATTCAAATCGGCCATCACCAAACATTTCACTCTACACCAAGCATTTCTCCTTGCTCGATTTCGTGAAATGCCCAAATCCAGTGGCTTTAATTGCTTTTGTTTGCCCACCCAACCGCCTCATCTCCACATCGTCCACAACATCTAAGGTATTTAGTCGAGCACTAAAGAGTTTGGAATTCTTGTCCTTCTTCACCCCTATACATTAAGATATTATACAACACCGTCATTATTCCACATACCATTTTACCAAAAAAAATTCTACATAATTGCCTGTTAACCTTGACAATTTTAATACAAATCTTCTAACTTTAATTTTATGGTTCCAAAACTATACTACTTTGCACCATACCAATCAGTCTAGCACATCCTAAACCAAGTTACAAATCCTCTAACTAAATCTTGTGGTTCAAAAAAAAAAATCAATTCTTTTGGTCATTTCATCGAACACCTTGCTTTCACAATTATATTAATAACATTCATAAAAAATTAAAATTTTAATAAAACTCTACAATCCAACTAATATTCATCAAAATTTCTAAACATTCTAAACCAATGTAATAATCAACATTTCATTTTGACAACTTTGTTAAGCAACATTTTCAATGTAATGACAAGCGTTTACACATCCTAGACCAACATATAAGTCTTGTAACTCAAAATCATGGTAAAAATTAAAAAATCAATTCTTTCGGGCATTTAATCGAACACCTTGCTTGCACATTCAAATTAGTAACATCTCATCAACAATTATTCCCATAAATTTACCAATTTCAACATACAAATCAAGCCTCATATTATGACCACTTCAACACAATCAAACCCACATAATTTACATATCAAAATCACAAATCACTATAAAATCCAATACAAGGAACAACATATGGCAAACCAAAAAATAAGGAAAAAAAAATGGAGCCTACCGTCGGTCACAACCGTGACATCCTCCTCTACTTTGCTCCTCTTCTTGGACTGCCTCCTCACCACGGGTATTTCCTCCTCCCTGCCTTCATTCACGGTGCTAGCTGTTTCTTCATTGTTTGTCGTTTCTTCCTACCAATTTCTCTCGTTCGATTGTTGTTTAGGGTTTGGGGGAGAAGGGTGCGTGAGTGTGGTGTTGTGTGGGAAGTGACTTATTTGGTAAGGCCTGTTTTATGTGTGCCCTAGTGTGATAATAATTTGTAAATAGGTTTGGTAATAGTTTAAGTTTAGTGTGGTATTTTATATAGAATATATGTGGTAGTTTATAAATGGTTGGTGTGGTAAAGTTGTGTTGGTGTGGTGACTAAGTGTTTGTGGTAATGAAGGGAGTATTTGTGTGGTAATGGTTTGAGTGTTAGTGTGGTAATTCCTTTTTCCTTAATGATTTTTATTAGGTGTAATTTAAAAATTGTTTACCTTTTGGATGGTTAAGGGGGGTAAATTTTAGGTCAAAACTTGAATGGGGGTAAAGTCTAACTTTTGGTTGGGGGTATTTTATAAATGGAAACTAAATGATAGGAGGGTAGACTCTAATAAACCCTTCTTTGAAAGTGGGGGTTTTTACTCTACAAAAGCCCAAAGGTTTCTTGGAGGGCCCTATAACTAGTTCCCCCATTTTTCTAGGGGAAAAGTAAGGCCCAGGACCTCATGGAAACTTATCATTAAAGTCAAAGCCCCATGTTTGAAAAACTTTGGGCCCTATGTTTTAAGAACTTAATGATAAAACAAAACACCACATTAATTAAGATGGTAAACCTCAAACTAGGAACATAGTAAATACCATGTGGTTCATGTAGTAACCCAGATTGGCATAAAGTGGTAAAATACTTCTGCATTACGTGGTAACCTCACTCGCTTGTATGTGGTAAACAACATATTCGAATGGTATGGTAATCCACCGGAGGAAAACATGGTAAGTGGATTGTGTTGCCCAGTAACCACTATAGATCTATGATGGTAAACCTCAAACCAACTACGTGGTAAATACAATGCGGTTTATAAGGGGTGAAAGCTGTACGGTAAATATCCGACCGATCCGATGTCGTATATATTAATATATTATTATTTATTAATTAAAAATATCAATAATTTGGTAAAGCACAAACTAATGTACTTGGTAAACCATATTCCAATAAACTTGGTAAACCTCATACTAAAGAATTTGGTAAATAATTTTAAAAAGCACATACCCAAGAACGTGGTAAAATACACTAGAAGCACTCCGTAAAGTATACTTTGAACTTGGTAAAGCATATAAAATTAAATTTGGTAAATTACATACAAATGAACTTGGTAAAAGATTATTATAATCTTGGTAATCTCATAAAAATGAACCTGGTAAAGCACATACTAATTTTATTTTTTTTTATTTATTTTTTTTGAGAAATAAATTTTATTGCCCATGCATAACCAAAGTACATTCTGCTCGCTCCAATGTCTGATTACCATAATAAAGTAGGAAACACTACAGCCGCATCAACACAAATTAAAGCATATATGCAGAAGTATCATTCTGATTTCATTAGCACAGAAAATATTTTGGTGATGTATCTGACTCTGGCGTCCTTTCTGTCTTCCTTCGAGGCCCAAAACGCGATTGATTCCAAAAATTCAGAATATTACCATGGACACTCCCAAGGGCCATCAAAAAACACTCCTATTAAGGAACCATCAACCATCAACCGGACAAGCAAACAGGTTTCATATATGGAAAATTCCCTCATCAAAACAAGCCATCAACGGTTCCTGAATCCATCCGTCTCAGGAAACCAGCAGCAGTGGGCTAGCTGACCCAAAATCCCATAACTTGCTTCAATCACATTTCCCTGCAGTTACTCAATACCAGTGCATCGAAAAATCAAGGGGCTCTGAAGAGATAAGAAAAACTGAGGACCAAGGATAGTTAAAGAAGAGCTCTGAAGAGGTATGAAAGCTGAGGACTAAAGGATAGTTAAGGAAGAGAGGTAAGAAGGTACGAAGGGATGTGGAATCGTCAATGCATTATCATACAAAATTCAAAGCGAGTTGCCATCACTCAAAACTGATCTACTACACAACCTATCAAAAGAAAACCAACCCCGTCTGCAATAGCACACCCATAACCCATGAATCCCATTTCAAACTCTCACTGCTACTACAACAAGCTCTGATGAGAAAATCTACCCCTAACAAGCAAATCGAGATGTTCGGAGATAAATGATTTACTGTCTGACTTTCTATCTTTTCTTACCTTTATTTTATTTTATTTTATTTATATATATATATATATTTTTTTCTACTTCTTTTTTTTTTCCTTTTTTTTTTCTTAATCTCCTGAACAAGGGCTATCCAATAGATGATTTCGGAAGCAAAACATCGATCTACAACTCTACTACTCATATCATCCAAAACACCCGACTAAAATAAGCCTCCCACTCCCATCCTAACTGGTACACACCCACCCACCTTATCAACCCTGAAAATACAATCTAGCAACATCGCAGAGAAATTTTTTATGATGATACATCAGTAGTTCCTGATCATCCCTAAGGCCGAAAAAAAAGGTTATATGGAAAAGTCAAAAATAGAAGTTAAAAGGTGAAAAAGGCAAGCTGTATACTTTACGAAGGGTGGATATATCAATGCACTGGAATATAGGGTAATAGGGTTAGCGAAGGATAGTCAACACCCTGTCCTTTTCAATGCACTGGAGATGACTAAAATGCAGGCTCCACATGGCTGAATCAACAAATTTATGTATGTCGAATTGATCACCTCTGAAACACATGCATTATACAGCTTAAAATCACAGATCTCACCGGGTAACATTTCGAATGGCTCTATTATGCAGTGAAAGGAGGCCTGTTGCACACCATCGTGAGCCATTATGGATTACCAGTCAAAGCATCACCAACCTCATCAGCCAACAGTTGCAGTCCTCAATACATGTTAGGTGTTACAAACAATGTCTTTGATCAGCCTCATCAAATAGATCAGCAGCATTAGTATCAGACAGATAGGCAGCATTTGTGCACTCTCCCGAGCACCCCTTTCTCCAAACCTGCAAAACAGCAAAAAACATTACAACACCAACCCCCATCCCGCATCATGTTTCTGCCCTCAAATCTACTACAGCTCCATCATGCCACTATGCGACACTAAAATACATATTCAGCACCACCATCTGTGATACAAAACTATAACCACGCTTCGACTTTGCCTTCATCTGCAGCACCTCTTTTTGCCCAAAGATCCGCGATGGCATTACGTTCCCTATATATATGTTGGAATTTGATTTCCCCTCCGCAGCATAAGACTTCCATTATAGGGCCTAATAAGTGGTTGAACCTCCAGGGAAGTGTTTCCGGGTTTTCCAGCCAAGCTACAACGTTGTGAGAGTCGCATTCAAACATCAATCTGGGTAGAGGGAATCCTTGATCACGTACTAGGACTGCACACATTCTGCTGATGGCCGACATCTCAGCTTCCGACGAATCTGACCACCCAATGAAGTCTGATAAAATAAACACAACTTCACCCTTGTCGTCTCTAATGACGCCCCCAATTCCGGCCGGTCCGGGATTACCAAATGACGATCCGCCGGTGTTAACTTTCCACCACCCTTTCTCCGGGCGTTCCCACTCTAACCCGCTCCGTATTATCTTATTTCCGGGTCCCTTCACCGATGAAAAACACCCTGGGAAATTCGTGTTCAGTTCTGCAGCGTTCGCATCTATTCTTCCCATCGCCGCTTGCCACCAAAAACCAATTCTCCATTTAATCTCAGCCTCTACACTATTTTTATCAAATGGTACACCTTTAAATATTGCTGCGTTTCTATGTCTCCAAACAGACCACAGGATCGCCATACATGTCAAATGCCACGCCTCAAGTCGACTCCATTTTGGTTGGAAGCCTAGCCACCATGCCATGAGTAATTTAACCTGTCCAGGTAACGCCCACTTCACTTCGAACCAATCCGCACCAACGTACCATAAATCATTTATCATGGAGCATCTACAGAACAAGTGATCAATGGATTCAATTTCCTTCTCACAACATGGACATATTGCATTTGAATAATCCAAGCATCCTCTCTTAGCCAACTCTGCTCTCACTGGAATCGCGCCATTTACGACTTTCCATGCTAGCAGTTTAACTTTCATCGGACATTTAACCCTCCACAAACACTTCCAAAACCATCCCCACTCCAACTGGGCTGTGTTCGCACTACTTCTCCAGCAGGATCTAATTGTAAATATCCCCCTACTCTCTGCAGTCCATCTAACTCTATCCTCCATAAATCTATTAAGTCGTTGTTCATCAAGCACTGACATGAACTCTTGCCACACATCCCACTCCCAATCAAACAGCTCCCTCCTTAATTCAATCTGCCATCTCCAAACAGCTCCATGCCACTCCCCATACTCCAATATTTTCCCTTCCTTCTTTTTTGATAATGCATAAATTCTTGGGAAGACATCTTTTAATATCATACCACCCAAGACCCAGCGATCATGCCAAAAACTCGTCCGTCGCCCATTCCCGACTTGAATTAGAAATCTGCTCCCATCTCCCGCCTCTCCCATCCTCTCCCATTCACTGGTTATATAACCCCACAACGAGCGGCCGTTTCTTGCGTCCGGGATAAGAGGGCTTGATTTTTCATAATACTTGGCATCAATGATCTCCTTCCACAGTGTGTTCTCCGTCCCAAACCTCCATTTCCATTTGAGTAGCAAAGCCTGATTTAATTCCTGAGTTCCCCTGACATTCAAACCCCCCTCCGCAGACTGAAGACATATGGATTCCCAATTGATCATATGCAACCTCCTCCTCCCGTCCCATTCATTCCAAAAGAAATTTCTTTTCAATTTCTCAATGCGATCCGCCACTGATTTAGGGACTTTGAAGATTGATAGAAAATAAGTTGGAAGACAACTCACCACTGATTTAATGAGGCAAAGCCTCCCCGCCTGTGATAGCAACCTTCCTTTCCACCCGGTCAACTTCTTTTCCACCCTTTCTAACACCGGTTTCCAAATCTCAGTTCCGTTTATTCTGCCACCAATCGGTATTCCAAGATATTTCATCGGCCACGACGCTGTCCCGCATCCCATAACCGCCGCTGCTTCCTCCAAAGTCTCCTGAGAGCAATTCACTCCATACATGCAGCTCTTGCTAAAATTGATGTCTTCCCAATAAGTTGAGAATTAAATTATAAAATTTGATTAACTTTAGCTTCATTTGAAAATAATTTGAATATTACTTTTTTTTATTTTCTAGGGGTTTAGGAATTTCATGAATATATAGTTTGAAAGTTTTTAAGATTGTATGGTTTAGGGTTTTATAGCGAAATGTGTGGTAAGAAGTGGATTAAGATTTTGGTAAATTTATCCTAGACCAATGGATGTTATGTACAATAAATATGGTAAACCACATAAGCGAACGTGGTAAGTTTATTCGTTCAAGGGTTTGGGGTTCAAAACCGATGTCATTATTACGTCTAAATGAATGTAGAATTGTCTTATTATCTTAAGCCATAAAGATTGTGACGGTAAGTGTAATTATCATAAATCCTATTGTATGTATATATACTCCAATGAGGCATATAAGTTCGCATCTCACATTGCGTTCATTACTAGAAGCATCCATGTGCTCGTTGGTAAGTTCCAAATATGTATTTGTCTATCATAATTATAATCAAATTGTATTTTACTATCGTAATGACGACGTGAAATATTTTTTTGGGGATCATGTTAAATTACTTGATCAACGTCACTTCGAACTCGTTCGTTATTCCCCATCTATTGTTATATTTTTTTACTAAATTGTCGCAATGAGGTTCAACGTCTTTACCCGTAGATTTTTTCGACGCTCTATCATTACATGGTAAGCTCTCATTTGAGTAATCTCTCATGGTTTCGTAGAACTGCTATACACGAATGTAAAAAGTGAATATTCTTTAACGTGGTAACTAAACTCCATGAACTTGGTAAACATGAACAAGAAAATATTTTACAAAATTGGTAATGCCTAATGAATGTTTTGGTAAAGAATAAATCGAAGGGGTATGAGTGTAGAGGATGGTACAATGCACAGTTGTAATATCCCATCCATTGACCGTCCATACACAAGTTTCATATATTATGGCAACAGATTGGCATTTTACCTAGTAAATGGTGTGCATACATATGGCAATATAATTTTAGTTTCCTATTTGATATAATAGAATTTATTTTCAAACATTTAATTCTTCTAACTTCAATTTAAAAATTAAGTTAACAGACTTTTTTATTTAACAATTTTATTAGATTATATATTTTTATTTAATATTATTATCAATGGTAATTTTTGAATATAGTATTTGTTTTATTTTTTTATTTTATTCGAACTTCAAGGTGGTAAGAATTTACATATGTAGGTAGTAAATTTTATTGTGTACATGATAAATATTTTTATTGTGGTTTACCAATTTTTTAATTTTAATTTTACCAACATTTTAGTTGTGGTTTACCAATTTTTTGAGTTACGGTTTTACCAAGGTTTAGATTTGTAGTTTTACCAAGTTTAAGCTTGTGTTTTACCAAGTACTATAATAAGTATGTGGTTTTACCAAGTTCAAGTTTTTCTTTACCAAGTTTAAGTTATCCTTTACCAAGTATTACGTATGTAGTTTGGCATGGTGCTAGGGACGCAATTCATAAACCGTCTTTGAGTCTCCAGGACCGTCCTTCATATTTAACCAAGACTGTTGAATTAACACAAAAATTCTTATACCATAAGTACATTTACCAAATTTTACTAAGTTTTATGTTTTCCATTACCAAGTATTTGTTTGTATTTTACCAACGTTTAACTATGGGTTACCAAGTTTAAGTTTGTGGTTTACCAAGTTATGAATAACGATTTTACCAAGTTTTAGATTTCGTGTTTTACCAAGTTATAAGTTTGTGATTTTACCAAATTCAATTTTTTCTTTACCAAGTTTTAAGTTAGTTTTTACCAAGCATGTAGTTTGGCACGGTGCTAGGGACGCCCTTCATAAACCGAAATCTTTGGTTCACAAACAAATAAGTGGGTGGAAATATATTGAGAATATATGTGAAATGAGTAAAAAAAAAATTGGTAACTAAATCACTAGAAGTGTGATAATCAACAAAGTGAGACTTGGTAACCACTTGCTGCATTTTATGGTAAATAAATTGGGGACAAACAAATATATTGAGATGGTCATTGGGACGGTCCTCATGACCGTCTCAAACATTATATCAACTTCAGAATGTATGGGACGGTCCTGGTGTGCATAGGACGGTCCTCGTCCCACTGATGGTCCCAATATTTTTTCCACTTCAGAACGTATGGGATGGTCCGAAATGACTGTCCCCTCCACCGTCCTCTTATTAAAGTTTCGAAAAAATAAGCTATTGCCACAATGAAATATTGTTGGATACATTTTTTTTTTTACTTAGTTGGTTACCACACATTTAAAATCCAACATCATAAAACCAACATTTACCATCACATACAACAAAAATTCAATATCTCTAACATACACCTATTAATAAACAACGAAAAACCATCATTCAACATACACTCTCAACACCTAATTATCTAAACTACATTATTCTATCAAGTTTTTTATCACCAATCAACAACTATAAAACCAATCAAACAAACACAATCAAACATTAATCATCTCAAATTAAATGTATCAAACATTCAATCATTCATCAAAATTTCACCAATGTCTCATTACACAACTTAAAACTATTGTATTCTACATGCAAGCATTGCAAACACTAACATTCATCAATTAACACAAGAATGTAGCTCAAAATAAGGGGTTCTAAACCAACGAAACCATTGTAACATTTCATCGAACACATTAAGTGCAAATTACATTCATAAGGCTAATCAAAACATTCAAAATCACCCTAACAATGAAACAATGAAACGATAATTCACCATTGACTCTAACATCATACTAACTTAAACCTTAATATTCTTTCAATTTTTCCTCACCAACCCATTACCATATACTATTTCAAATCACTCAAAAATATTGCATTCTACCATAAACATTGTATAATATTAATATGCATCAATTAAAACAATAATGTATCTCAAAATTGAACCTTTTAAATAATGATATCTATTCTAACATTTCTTCGAACACATTGTGTTCAATACAAAATTACAAGCATTCATAAAAAATAATCCCCACACATATTCAACAAATCAAAGAAACTTCATTACATTGCCCAAAAAAGACAATTCCAAATAATAATTTCAATCTCAAATTAAACCTTACATACCCTAAAATGTCACATACCCTAACCTAATATCATTTTCAACCAACAAAACCACAAA
Source organism: Hygrophila difformis (assembly GCA_030278955.1). NCBI lineage: Eukaryota > Viridiplantae > Streptophyta > Magnoliopsida > Lamiales > Acanthaceae > Hygrophila > Hygrophila difformis. The sequence continues at coordinate 17,327,355 of JAOANR010000001.1, forward strand.
AATGATTGAAATTTTCCATTACCTGGATTGGTATGCTCGGCACTTTTCGATTGCTCAGGCTTCCTCTTGAGTGAGTGTGACATTATTGCTTGTAATATTGTGAATTGTAGTTCGATACCTCTTCTTCCTCCTCTAGGATTTGCTCGCCTCTTCTTTGTTGATGCATAGTGGTTGCCGGTCTCTGCCTCGCCTGCCTCTCGTTTGTAGTAGCCCTTTGTTTTTCAAGTAATAGTTGATTCAAATATTGGGATTTTTTCTCAACTCTCTTCCTCTTGTTCGCTTGTTGCCAGTTTCGGTGGTGTTTGTGTGGTTCGGTTTTCTTCCTCTTCTCATGTCTTCTCTCCCGCTCTCTGCTCTCTTTTCTCATTGTTCGTGTTGCTTTATTAGGGTGTTATAACCAAGTCAAAACTGTTGAGAGGGTGCAAAGTGAAAAAAAATATGGGAATAGAGCCTTTTTTAAATCAAACATTTTAAAAGGGGGCTTGGGCCTAGATTTCCGTATTTCTAGGTGCACCATATTTGTAAGCTCATCACTAAGTCCAAGCCAAAGAAATCAGTCCAATAAACCTGCCATGAATTGCACGTGAGTCCACTACAACCACAAGAGAATTGTAAACTTGCTGTCCAATTATAATCTAAAATGGACAATATAAAAAAACGAAGTTTAGAGCCGATGGATTGGTGGATAAATCTCTCTCTAAATAATTCTCTAGATTCACAAGAACTCGAACACATCTATGGACATAACTTACTATGGGTCTGTTCTGCACACGGAGCTGTAGTTGCGGATTGACTGTTAGTTTTATTTAAGTATTCAGTACAACTAGTTGTAACTGTCATAAAATTTATAAAATAACATAAATGGAAAAATATTTATATAGACTACTGGGTAGTGGGTTGGTTATTGGATTAAAATTATAATTCAAGCTTATTTTGAATGCTAGAAGAGGAAGGTTCTAAAAAGAAGTTAGAAGCTATCAAAAGCTCCCAAAAGTTAGTGTACAGAATGGACTACAATTTTAATATAAAATCAAAAGCTACCAAAAGCTCACAAAAAACCTCTCAAATAATTTTCTAGATTCACAAGAACTCGAACACAAAAATTTTACTATGGATCTATTCTGCACACGGAGCTGTAGGGAGCTGTAGGAGCTGTAGATGTTAGTTTTATTTGAGTATTGGTACAACTAGCTTTAGCTATCATAAAATTTATAAAATGACATAAATGGACAAATATTTATGTAGACTATTGGATAGTGAGTTGGTTATTGGGTTAAAATTGTAATTGGACATAAATAAGCTTGTTAGCTTATTTTGAATACTACAAGAGTTAGCTTCTAAAAAGAAGCTCCCAAAAGCTAGTGTACAGAACGGAGCTACAATTTTAATATAAAATCAAAAGCTACCAAAAGTTCCTAAAAGCTCTCAAAAGTTGCGTACAGAACGTATCATATGTCCTTACAATATGAGGAAAGTTTATGTTCCACTAAATATATATGGGAAGTTGGAACAATCTAGAATCCCAAAGCAACCAAAAAGCACAAAGCAAAGTGTTTATTTTTTTCTTTTTTTTTTTTTTCTTTTTCTCCCTTTCTTAGTAGTATTTGTTTGGGCAATTTAATTAGAAGCCCAAAGCAACGAGAAGCAAAAGCACAAGTCATTTTTTTTTTTAAAACAGTGATACTCATGTGTCGACAAAGGTGTGTGGGATTCCAAACCACACAAATTACAAAGGGGGATAAAGGGGAGGGATTGGGGCCTGGTGGGGATAGGTTGGGGAGACGAAGGACTTGACCACGAGAGTAAGTCCCAAACCCCAAAGCACAAGTCATCTTGAATCTGTACTATAAAGGCTTTTTTTTAGTGATGGAATTAGTTTTTTTAAATCCCATAATTGAGTTCTTTGTCATATGTTGAATAGTTCAACTGTGCTCCAGAAAACTTTTCGTTGTGGTATGCCACTGGCTTACCATTCTGTAACAAAACTGCTCCCATGCCGGTGCCTGGTGCATCGCATTCTACTTCGAACGGAAGATCAAAATCAGGTAGGGCTAGTACCGGTGCGTGAGTCAGTTTAGACTTCAACTCTTCGAAACTCTTCTGCTCAGGTGACCCCCACTTAAAGATAAGTCCTTTCTTGAGCAAAGAAGTCAGGGGTGCCGCAATCAGACTGAAGTTCGGAACGAATCTCCGAAAGAAACCACACATACCTAAGAATTGTCTGATTTCATGTACGCTCGTGGGTGGCTTCCAATCTGCGATCACCTTTGTTTTCGTCTCATCGACCTTAAGACCACCACGCCCAACGATGTAGCCAAGGAACGAGAGTTCATTTGTATGGAAAGTACATTTCTCCTTGTTAGCATAAAGTTGAACTTCCCGCAACCTGTTTAGTACCTGTAGGACATGGGAACGGGGATCAGACTCGTTAGAACTGTACACTAAGATATCGTCAAAATATACAACGGCAAATTTATTTATAAATGGGCGAAGGGTTTCATTCATAAGTCGCATGAATGTAGACGATGCGTTTGTCAGTCCAAATGGCATGACTAGCCATTCGTAAACCCCTGAACGAGCCGTAAAACCTAGTAATTACCGACCCCATTTTGGGGTCGGTAAAACGAAATTTTCTTGTAGTGTCCATTCATCTCCCGGTTGCATCCGGATTTGATGATAACCGCTTTGTAGATCAATTTTTGAAAATATGCTGGCGTCGCCCAGCTCGTCAAGCATATCGTTCAAACGTGGCATGTCGAGTCAGTTCCCCACCTAGTCCTTCGTCTACTGCTTCCATGCGTTGTCAAACTTCGGAGAGCTGACTGTTAGCTGAATCGGCTCACAAACCAAATACCCCTATGTGATTTTAGCCAATTAAAGCCTTACAAAGAACTCTAAAAGTTTTATACTGTCTACTTTTAATTAGCAATTAAGATACTTAAACCAAATGTACTAATTAAACCAAATGTCATCAATAAATTTAGATATTTTGTAGATGAAGATTCTGTTTGCCAACCAATTCATCGGTACGATATATGGTACTGGTAGGACAAGTGGTGGGATTAGTGGTGATTCATGCAGTATCTATCATCATTAACATGGCTGCATGAAAACTACATACTGACCTTACCTCCGTCAGTTTTGACGGCCAAATATACTTCGTTACGTACGGGACCATTACTGAATTGAATAATTCCAATATTAAGTAATATTTAAATTATTTCACTGATAATTTGGGTCTAAAATTAAAGGGCTGTACTCAATTGAGATTTCATTAGATTTTATTGGAATTTAAATAGTCGGTGGAGTTATAAAATCAATAGAATCCATGTATAGTTAGCTGAGTTTGTACATATCCTACACGAAGAGTTTGGCTGATTTTGTATACAATCTATAGATTTCTTTGATTGTTTGGAAATATTTTATACAATTTTTTTTAAGAAAAATCATTAAAATATGTGGACGGTTGAAGTTAATAGACTTTTGAATATGTAAAATGTTTTAAAAACTTTTTAAAATCTGTATTGAATATAATACCTCAAGATTTTTAAAGACGTTATTGAAATACGCATTGAATATATCAAAGTTTTTAAAGATTTTTTATAATCCGGATTCCATACACCCGAATTTTAAAAGTCCAAAAAATCTTATAGAGTTTAATTAGTTTAATACACCCTCATAAGTAATAATTAAATTTAAATTATTTCCCTATAATTAAATAGAATAATTTGGGTTTAAAAAGAAAATTAAAAAAATTTTGTTTTATGGAACTACTAAAATTGGATATGTGGTCCCTTTATCATTTGTGTGGCATGGACTCCCACGGGAATGGTTTGGTTGTAGGTGTGGTGATGCTAGAGGCCCCAAAAATGATGTGTTAAAATAATAAATGATGAGCGCGTAAGAATAAATGATGGATAATATCACATCACATATGTTATCGTAAACACACTTCAAATGCATATAGACATCATTTTTTAATGCTCGGACATTACTCCATGTTAAAGTCCCACATCAGTTATATGTTGGATTATCCCCCTGTTTATATGGACATGAGCCACTCTAACTATCACCAATTGGTTTTAGGTTGAAGCGCTAGGTTCATCTTATTTCTAACACTCCAAACACAATTTATTATTTTTAACTGAATATTGTGCATGACTATTAGCAACATCATTTATGAATGTTTACCCATCATTCTGTAGGTACAGGACACCTTGCAAATATCAACAATTTTGTATTTTTGTAATTAAAATAATAATTATATTCAACGTTATTGAAATCCTTAACAAATATTCGTACTACTAAGAACAAATAAACCCTCAAGCATTATTTTATTTATTTTTACTACAACGTTAACTGCCCCAACATCGGTAGATTAATCATACCTATAAAAATAATAAGGGTTAAAAGTGATCATTCACCCATCTTGTCGAAAATTTTTCGGGACCCAACATCGACAGCTACGTTTGCCAAACAAAACAAAGCAGAATATTAATAATGTTTTTTTATTCAGAATAATAAATAATAAATATTAATAAGAATAAAAATAATAATATAGAGAAACGTGTGGGTCACGTGGCCTACTGGAGAATGGTATTGACATCATTTTCACTTGTCTCGTGGGCTACTCTTGTCTTGCTTATCAACTTTTATGTCTTCTCTGTCCACCCTTCCCTTTCACTTATTTTCCACATATTTTTTCAAGCTTTTTAGTATTTTTTTTCTTATTTTTGTCTAAGTTAGGTATTTATGAAAATAGTATGTTTAGAAAAAAAATATATATATTATATACTTTGATATGGAGGGATACACAAGTTTCAAGGAATAAAATATTGTTTAAATATATACTCCCTCCAGTGTTTCGTTTGCATAGTAATTACTTCTTCCTCTTCTCATTATTTTTTATACGGACCTACCTAACACGTATGCCGATATATATTTTAATGGTTAATAACTTAAATTGTGTACAAAAAAATTATAAAAAATTGATATTATAAAACTACAAGACTAGACGAATCTAACAAGATCTCACTTGATTATATTCTTTTGTACATAACTGTAATAAAAATTTGAATCAAAGTTAAACAGTGAATAGTGTCAAAAAACCATCCGTAACAAAAACACCGAGATGGAGGTAGTATTAATTGAGTAGATTTAATTCGATTTTTTAATATAATTATTTAAGATAAAATATAATCAAGTTAAATTTTGTTGGATTCGTCTAATCGCATATATTTAAAATATTAAATTTTTATATATATTTTTTTTATTTTCATACAAACGGAAATAATTTAAATAATATTTAGAGAATAAGGCATGCTTAAACGAGGATAATTTATACATAAATGAAATATTAGTCTATATCCCGGGAACAGATAATATAACAATATGCGTTACCGAGAAATAATTATCTCAGCCACCTTGTTGTGCAGGTTCCCCGCCGTAGGGCCCAATTCGCACATACACTCAAGGGTGTGGGGGAGGTAAGAAATTTCCTCAAACACACTGTGAGATAAGGTAATGGCATCGGGCTGAATAATCCCAGTGGTCCCCGTGTGGCTAAATATTGCACAACAAACGTGGGAGTTGGGCAGCAGCGACCCACACACAGTCTCCCTACTGTTTTTGGAATATTGGTATGCCATTTTTACTGTGCTTAATAATTGTTATAACCATTCTCAAAATCCGAGATATTAAATATTAAAAATATATTTTAAATTACGTAAAAATATCAAATATAACACTTAAAAAATGCCATAAGTATATGATAGAAAATTCTAAGCGAATATACTTAATTTTGTTGATTTGCCGCCGTTAAAGAGTCAATTCAATTTTAGCCTACTCTTGTGTCTTTTCTTGGCTTAAGGGTCACTTTCTTATTTATTGGAGTTTTATTTATGTACGTAGAAATTACTCGACATATGTTTACAAGGTTACAAATGAATGCTAAAATTGGAATCATGATGAAACAATATAGTACTCCCTCCGTCCCACGAATTGTGGCTCGTATTTCTCTTTTGGCTGTCCCATGAATTATGGCCACTTTCCCTTTTTAGATAAATTTAATTAATATAAATATGATTAGAATCTTAATGGTTTCTAAATCCCACTAAAAGTAATAACTTTTACTATTCTGCACAACTCCCAATACACTTTTATTTTTCTATACAAAGTCCCTTGCATTTCTTTAATTCTTCATATTTTAAAATTGGTACAAATAAAAATTATATAAACTATATATTCTAAATCTAGACGTCTAGACGATTCTAACAAGACCACACTTGAATATTTTTCTCTAATTAAATCATTACAATAATATTTTGTTAAAGTTAAACAATAAAGAAAATCAAAATTCATTAAAATTTTAAATACAAATACCCACATTACTTTAACCACTAAACCTCACCACACCCCACCACATAAATTACCGTGCCCAAAAGAAACGAGCCACAATTCACGGGACGGAGGGAGTATATAAAATTGTTGTTTTAAGCAGACATGTAGTTATTTTCTTTTATGGCCAATTTATGGCCAACCACATATAATATAGTACTTCCTCCGTTCCAGTAGAAGTAGAAGTGTCTTGTTTGACTTTTTGACACCGTTCATTGTTCATCTTTGACTCAATATTATTATAAATATATATTTGAAAAAAAATAGTCGAGTTCGGTCTTGTTATATTCGTCTAATCGTATAGTTTTAGAATATATTTTGCATAATTTTTAGTTCTATATATTTTGAGATATTAACAATTAAAAAAGTGCATTGGATTGTGTGCAGAAATAAAATAAGACATTTTGAGTGGGATGGAGGGAATAGTTAATTAATATAACATTGACTTTATATATGTATCACATATGGTATGGTGCGGACACTATGTCCGTGCGGACGTGCGGACAACGTCCACAACCGTTGATCATTTTCAGCATCCAACGGTTGAGATCATTTGTAGGGTTAATTTCGTAATTTTACAATTCAGCGACATGACATACACAACTCAGCGATGGAGTCAATCCAATTCAGCAACGCGTCCTATGCAATTCAATGATATTATTATGTTCATCTCAACGACGTTTGAAGTTAGAGCCATAAAAGTTCATTGCGATTTTAAACGCATCTCAGCGACGGAACCTTCACAATTAGGTGACATGGCCTATGTAATTCAACGACATGGCCTATGCAATTCAGTGACATTATTGTATTCATTTCAGCAACACAATTTTATACATCTTAGCGACATGGTTCTATATATTTTAACGCATCTCAGCGACGAAACCTACACAATTCAGCGACATGGCCTATGCAATTCAGCAATAAGGCCAACACAATTCAGCGACTTAATATAGTAATTCTCAGCGACATGCGTCCGCACGTCCGCATGGACATGGTGTCCGCACCGTAACCGTTTCCATATGTTTTTATATTAAATCAAACATATATATATATATATATATGTATGTAAGTCGGCTACAATTTGTGAGTTGAGCTTACAAAGAAAATGGAGTATATGCACTTGTTGGGATGAATTATTTTTACGCTTTTGGCTTTTGTTTTAACAGAATAAAATACTACATCCGTCTCGCTGTTTTTGTTACGGATGAGTTTTGGCACTATTCACTGTTTAACTTTGATTCGATTTTTATCATAACTATGTAATGAAAAACACAATCAAGTGAGATCTTGTTAGATTCGTCTAATCATGTAGTTTTAGACAATCAAATTTTTATAACTTTTCTTTGTACACAATTTAATTTATTTACCATTAAAAATATGTATCGACATGCGTGTCGAAGACCTCTGTAAAAAAAACAATGAGACGTATGAAGTATACAGTATTGTCAATATTAATAAAAAGCATAGTTAATATTTATTTGCTATGTTTTTTTAATTATACTATATAAGCATTTATCGACCATGGTTATGATGAATTCAATGCGAGTATATTATTGTCAAACATTGACATGACAAATAAGAAAAATAATTTTCATAGAATGACTAGACTTTGCCATCATAGTTAATTTATACAATTGGTCACATTATTGATGAAAACGCATTGCAAAACCGTTGTGAAGGCAAAAATGTATAATACCTGCAGTGTATACAGTTTTTCTCTATGCTTTCATTCGTGAACCTAGGAAAAAGAAAAAAAAAAAAAGATTCTTTGTTTTATATATTACACTACATTAAAGTTTACTAGAGATCTGGATTAGGATGAATCTCAATTATTAATATTAATTGAATATTATTATTATTATTATTAATTCAACATTATGGTTGGGTTCGATTCCTACCTGATCCTTTATTCCTCTTCTTTATTCCCTTGTAATTTTTGCGACTTGAGCTCTTACACACCCTTAAACAATTTGTAACTATTATATAAAAATTGTATTTGCAAAAAAATTCGAGTTCCTTTGAGTTGCAATGAGTGATGACTCTAATGCATGAATAAATCAATGTATAAAAAAAATAAAAAAATAATGAGCTTTCAATTATATACTGTACTAATTAAGAGGGTTGTTTCGCCAAAAAAATATATATATTATAGGGGATGTTTGGGAGTCAGCAGATCTGCTAGCAAATAGCAGATTCGGAGAGAGAATTGTGAGAGAATATGTTGATTCAATCCGCTATATGCTCCTAAATATGCCGGCTTCCAAACATGTCCATAGTACTACTAATTAAGAATTTGGCTTTAATCTTAACTAGGTTGGGGAAAACAAGCAGCATTTCCCCATACAACGCGACCAAAAATATTTGTCCTTATTTTTCTCTACTACTAGTTATCCATGGCCGATCTTTCAAGAGCATCTTCATGTTTATGCATTAAAAAAAAAAACAAAAACAAAAACAAAAACAAAAGAAACAAAAAAACAAACAACAAATACAAAATCAAAATCAAAATAATTTTTTTCCTAATAAAATGCTTAATCATATGAAACTCAAAAATGGCAACTCCAATCCCTAAAAATTCTATGCAATTATTTAAAAAATAAAAGCTTTTTTTTAACATTGACACTCATGTATAGACAAATGTATTTGGGCGAAACTCAAACCACACAAGTTATAAAAATGAATAAAATTGAGGGATAAGGAACCGGGTAAGAATTAAACTTTCAACTATAAAGTTGAAAGTCATACTCCATCCGTCCCGCGAAATGTGGCCACTTTCTTTTGGGCACGGTAATTTAGTTAGTGGGGTTTAGTAGTTAAAGTGGTGTAGGTATTTTGTGTTTAAGATTCTAATGAATTTTGATGCTGTTTATTGTTTAACTTTGACTTAATATTATGTAATGATACAATTAGAGAAAAATATTCAAGTGTTATCTTGTTAGAATCGTCTAATCGTGTAGTTTCATAATATATATTTTATACAATTTTTATTCGTACCAATTTTGAAATATTAAGAATTAAAGAAATGATAGGGACTTTGTCTAGAAAAGTAAAAGTGCATTGGAATTTGTGTAGAATAGTAAAAGTGAATACTTTTAATGTGATTTGAGAATAATTAAAATTCTAATCAAATTTATATTATTTTAGTTTATCTAAAAATAGAAAGTACCAAATTTTGTGGGATACCCAAAAAAGAACAGTGACCAAATTTCATAGGACGACAGTAGAAAATTATCATTACACCAAGTCTCAATTCCTAAAAAATAAAAGCCTTAAATATACCGTGACAATGACAGGGAATTTATAATTTAACGGGAAATGTAAAAGAAAGGCCCATTGGAAGAAATACTTACAATACAAGACATGCGTACCAAAATACTCCCAAAATACAACCCATACAATATTTTTGATATACTTTTCAAATTCAAATTACTGAAATGACAAAATAACCCCTCGGTCAAAAAATACTCAAAGCTTGTGGAGAAGGGTAGATAAGCCATTTCCACTTTATGTCCCGTCGGCGCACCTCCCCACGTCTGCAATCGTCATGCACATTGAAGGCGCACGTCTCCTTCACCGGCTCACCCATTCTCCTCCCCTCTTCACGCCTGAAAATCGAAACCGCCATCCCCATTGCGAAAACGAAAGCGTCGGAGCAATTACTACCTGGAGTTTGAAGAACGGGCGACGCTCGAACCTCCATTTTTCGGGATAAAGTGTCGGATGTTGGTTTGGTTTAGAAGAGCAAAAAGAAATCAGTTTTTGAAGCTTCCAACACGCGCAATCGAAGAGAAAGCTCAGTGTTATTCCCAAATCAAGGTATGCAATGCAATGGGCTTTGTGATTTTACTGTTAGACGAGTATGGACATACTATTTTTTGTGTTGCAAGGTTGGAAGATTGAATTTTATAGTTTTTAGGGTTGTGAACCATCGGTTTTAGGGTTCGCTTAGGGTTTGAGATGTTTTTATGATTTTGATTGTCGTTTTGTGTTGAGCGAAAAGTAGATACAATTCTGGATCGGTTTGCTTGATGCGTTTCCGTGATGTTTTGTTTGTTGCCCATTGTTCATTTTTGTATTGGCCATTGTTGCCCATTGTCCATTTCTGTATTGGCGAAATTGTTACACCGGTATCATTCGTGCATAAAACGGGTATTATTTGTGATGTGCATATGTAGGTTTGAACAACGGGTATGCATTATCATTATGGATAATTCTTGGCTGCAAACGATATTAGGTTCTGCAAAATGTTCTATTTGATTCTGGTCTAATGTTGCTCGATAAGGTCCGGAGTTCTTTTGTAGTTTAGGGAATGTTGTTGAAGTGATGATACATTGTTGTTCGAGCTCTTGTATTTTCTGTATGTGGCAAACTGGATAGCGGTATATAATCAGTTGAACACCATTAGGAGTTGTGCATGACCCCTGTATGATTTTTTGTTGGCAGAATTAATAGAGATGTCGCCGAGACGTAGCAAGAAGAAGAAGTCACAAACTGAGGAGGCTGGGAAGGCTACCATCATAGCTCGGTGCACAATCAGTGTCCTCCAAGACGCAATGAATTCTATTGAAAACACGATCACTGAAGCACAGTGGGGAGCCCTTAGATCGACTCCATTCCACCACTTCGCAAAGCTGCAGGGTACGTACAGCAGCAAGACGTTGCTGCAGGCATTGGTGGAGTGCTTCAACGGCAAATTAAGTGCATTCGTGTTTGGACAGGGATTTACAGTGCCGTTCGAGGCATGGGAATACTCCGTCGTGTTGGGGCTGCAGTACGAAGGCATGTACGTTCACCCTAAGTGCGTGCCTGAATCCGAGTTCAAGCAAAACTATTTTCCAAAGGGTGGAGCTTGATATCGGCCGGATTTAGTGGACCTAATGGTGAACTTGGCTGGAACGGATAACACAGTCGATTTCGCTAGGGCGTACGTTTTGGTGGTCTTTTCCTGCCTCCTGTTCCCCACCTCGTCCTTGACCGTCCCCAAGTTTCTTGTTCACCACGTGGACAAGTTAGACCGACTCGAGGAATATGCTTGGGGCGCGGCCGCAAATGAGTATTTGGTTGCTTCGATGCGGCTCCATAACGAGAAAGGGAAGGTGTATTTAGACGTCTGCACTTTCGGGCTGGTGGTGAGTTTTTAATAAAAATGATCTTACCTACACAATAATATTGTTATAGCACAAGAAACCCATTTCTCACTGTTGTTGTACCAAATTACCAATGTAGGGATGGTTCCATGAGAGATTTCCGCACATGGCCGATCCACTGGTCGAACCAATTATCCCAAGATTCGTGAGATGGAAGGAAGCTCAACGCGACCTTGTAAATATATCGGTGTTATCGTTTTGGTCTGTTGCACCGAGTGCATAAGAGGGGTGCTTATTTGCCTGTTACATGGGTATGATTTTGTCATGATTATTGTATTGTCTGATTCTTCGGCAGATTGAGGAGGGTTTACCAAGCGATGAACCAGAGACAAGTGAAGGTGGGGAATATGTTTCAGAGAATGACAGTGATGAGGAAGCCAAGAAAAAGGCCGAGGTCAAGGCTACAAGCAGTGAGGAATCTGAGTACGTGGGAGAGTCTTCGAACGGTGACGACAGCGATGACGACTACGTTAATGAGAAGGTTGCCCGGGCAGTGGCATACAGAAAGCAGGAATCCACACGGAAGGCAACAAACAAAACATGTATGAATGAGGGAAATAGTACAATGGCGATGAAATGTTTTGGGCCATCTCATGATGAGGTGGCAACGGCAGTCGAGGGAATGTTAATTCTCTCCAATTCTATACCATCATCATTTGATCCGCTTACACTTAATCCGTTGTCTACAGCTGAACAACGGGGGAAGCGTAAGCCGGATCCCCCACTGTACACACCGGAGACACGTAGCAAAAAGCAGCGTGTGAACCGTGTACTGGACCTCACTGGCCTTTCTCCTGAAAAGAAGAAAACTGTTGTGCGTATGGATTTTGAGAAGGAGACCTGTTATCGTTATTCGGGCCGGAGGGGATATGCCGGCGCTGAAGGGCTATCGACTGAAGAGAAATTGATTCTGGAGCGGTTTATCGACGCTCCAAAAGGGAGGTATTGTATTCCATGTCTTCTTGTACTCTAGTTTCTTGGTATTGGTATTGGTATTCTATGAAATAGTATTTTTTTCCTGATTTATGGGTTTAATTTATTTACGGATTGTACATTGGTAGTGGATTTGTGTGGAGCCAAGGCATCTACGCCGTGCTACCTTCGAGTATTCTGCTGCTGCTTTTTAATGAGGCAGTATGCAATGATCTCGTTGGCAGTTACATTGCTCTTATATGCAGCCAACGGTTCCGCAATGCTAATGGTATAACCACGAGGGTCGGGTTCAAAAGTCCATACACGACGGTGAGTAATTTATTTAATTTACTGTATGCGTATGCACCTTCACATTTATTGTATGAACCTTATGGGATAAACTACTGCGAAACAGACGCGTATATTGGCGTTGGAGAAGAAAGGGGGAGAGCTTGATTTTGATGCATTCGAGGAGAGCTATAAAACTCTTTGGCAGCCGGGGCGCGATGAATTCGAACGGCTTAGCATTTTGATCACAGGCGGACTTGACTGCGTGCTGCTTCCCGTGACGACGAATTATCACTGGTTCTTGATTGTTTTGGACCTTCAGAAGATGGAGATAACAATTCAGCACTCCTTGTGGCCGGCAGACAACATCGTTGCGCAGAGAAAAATTGTAAGTCACCATGTGTCAATTTTTTTGGTACCCAGTCCTATATATTCAGTATTAAGTCTTGCAATTTCGGTATACGTCTTACTGACGACTGGTATTAATGTTGCTTGCAATATGTATTTATTTGTGACCCACAGGCGAAGTTTTTAGTGTGGTACCTGAACAGTAAGCATGATTTGGCAGTGAACGAGGATATCATGTTAAGAAGGACATGTAGGCAGCAGGGAGATGGACAACTGGACTGCGGGATGCACGTTATGTGGTGGGCTGAGGCATTTTTGCGGAATGATCCTGCATTCTGGGCCATGGAGGCCACTGTTGATATTAAGGTGCACCGTGCCAAAGTGGCGTTGCGACTTCTAAGGGATGCAATGGAGCGGACTGTTCAGCAGGCAGCGTAGGAGGCGGTGTTGACCCGGCCCACTGTGGAGGGTCAATCGGATGCGATGGAGGCCGGCCAGACTGTCGTGGATCAAGCGGATCCGAAGGTGGCCGACCCCAATGTTGTGGATCAGGCGGATCCAAAGGTGGCCGACCTCAGTGTTGTGGATCAGGCGGATCCAAAGGTGGCCGACCCGACTGTTGTGGATCAAGCGGATCAGATGGTACCCGAGCCCACTGTTGAGAATCCCGCTGCTCCAAAGGTGCCCGGCCCCACTGCTGATGATCCCGCTGAGCCGAAGCTGACCGAGCCCATTGTTGAGGATCCCGCTGCTCCGAAGGTGACCGACCCCACTGCTGATGATCCCTCCGATCCGAAGGTGACCGACCCCACTGCTGATGATCCCACCGATCCGAAGGTGACCGAGCCCATTGTTGAGGATCCCGCTGCTCCATCTTTGCCAGACCCAACGGCGATCTACTGTCCGATCCCACTTCAAATATACGCTCCCGCAGTTCTGGGGTTGATGGCACAGGTTACCAAACCAAGAAATCCCGCTTATGCCACTCAGACGCCGAAAACCGAACCTGCCCCTCCGCATGATCCTGTCCCTCCTGCACCTGCCCGTCACGATTTTGCAGCGACGGATCCTGCCCCTCCGCATGATCCTGTCCCTCCTCCCGCGCCTGGCCTATCTGACCCCACATCGACGGATGCTGCCCCTCCTCCCGCGCGTGGCCTGTCTGATCCCACAGCGACGGATGCTGTCCCTGTCCCTCATGCTCCTGCCCCTCCTACTCCTGGCACTGATGATCCCGCAGCGACGGATGCTGCCCCTCCATCTCATGACCCGTCTCTTGGTAAGGCTGGCAGATGACATTTGTTTGTTGTATGATCGTTGGATTGATGGTTTACTGTTTGATGGATAGTTGTACTGTTTATGCTTGGTTCATGGTATTTGCATTTTGGATGAATGGTATATTAATGTGGGACAACGTTTTATCAGTTTGTATGAATGGTTCGTTGGTATGACGCACGTATGAATGGACATTAGTATTGTTCGTATATGGTTGTTCGTATAAATTGGTATTTTGAATCATTTTCTCTAGTTCGATGTCTAATAGTACATGTTCGACCGAGCATGTTCACATTTTCCCAATAGTTGTACGATGTACACTTGAAGCAATGTATTAGTATCCAATGGGTTGTTCTACGATAATACGTGTTGCTCTACATCCGAAGGTTTGCTTGAGGCATTCAATGGGCAATTACTTAGTAAGTGAAGCTCTACAACCAGTTTTACATGGGCAATGTACCCCTCAACAAGTGTATTACTACCTCTGTCTCAATATAATTGTTACATTCCCTTCCGACACATTTGCCGATACACATTTTTAATGGTTTATAACTTAAATTGTGTATAATAAAAACTTATAAAAAGTTGATTGACTAAAACTACAAGATTGGACGAATCTAACAAGATCTCACTTGACTATGTTTTTCATTTCATAGCTATGATAAAAATTTGAATCAAAGTTACATAGTGAATAGTGTCAAAAAGCCCAACGTAACATTTATATCAAGACGGATGAAGTATTAACCAATGGGTAGAAAAGTTAGTAAGTGTTGCTCTACAACCATAGAGGAATGAGTCAGCCATTCAATGCTAATGGACAATGCATTGCCTTGATTTATTCATGCTATTATCCCAATCAACCATGACGGTACTATACGAAAAGATATGTGGTATCTAGTAGCAATACTTACGGTATGGCCGTCAAAGGAAACTGATACTTTTATTCATTAAAAGGACTTCTCCACAAAACATTAAACGAGGCTTGAACGTTTAACCATATAGGAAAGAGTCAACCATTCAATGCTAATGGACAATGCATTGTCTTGATTTGTTCATGCTATTATCCCCATCAACCATAACGGTATTATACGAAAAGATATATGGTATATATTGAAATTACTGACGGTATGGCCGTGAAAGGAAACTGATACTTTTAATGTAAAGTGGTTTTTGGTTTTGTGATTAAGAAGGTTGTAGACTATTAATATTGAAAAATTGTTTGAATGAGGTATCTAATGTATGATCCCATAGTATTTCATGTCGGTGATCATACAACTATGTTTGGTTATCCATAGATTAAGCAAAAACCAACAAACTTAAACAAATATGGTACTAAAACACCCGAAACATCCTGTGGCTGAGGGATAACAGTATGTGAACGGTCGGAAGACTGGTATTGGCAATACACAGCCAAAGGTATGTCACGTTCAGGGCAGAGCTATATTTTTTTCCAGTAATGTATCCCCTGAAATAGCTACGAGTACCATTACATTTCGACATACAACATAAGAATTCTATAAGGACATTGCCAAAATATGATCAATAAGAAGATTCAATACAATTGGGATTCGAATTCCATAAGGACATTGCCAAAATATGCTAGTGTTCCATATTTCATATGGTATCATTCATTGAAACCGTCCGATACGGAATGGTTTCACAAGATGAAACCATGCCAAAAATATACAATGATGCATTCACACGGATATGCTCAAAGTTTTATCACCGACAACACAAAAGTTGGACACAAGTGTTTTGGCTGCAAAACTACCCAATCAAGTCACCCCTCCACACCTTTCTCCGCATCCATGAATGACATAGTTCACCAACGCGCATACTTGTAAGCCTCTTTACAAGTAACCCTGTTGTGACCACGTTTGCCGCACAAACCACATCTAGTCTTCTTTAGTTCACCCCGAGATGGTATGCACAGTTTCTTTCTCCGGCCAGGCTGCACCCGTACATCTGGAGGGAGTACGAAGAAATCATCATTCTGCTCCGCCACGTGTTCACCGCCAATCTCAAGCAGAGGATATATCACGCCTTCATACGTCGTCCTGTAACACGCGGTCGTGTAATGATTGTCACAGTAGTCGTAAATATTCCCTTGCAGTTTTTCAATCGCTGCGCAGCCGTGCTTACAGGGCAGCCTCAATAATTAGCCACACGTGCATGTCATCTTTTCCACATCAACGGCGTATATCCTCGCCCTATGCCGGACCTCAAACAAGGAACCCGCTGCGCGCTGAAGCTCCATTTCTCCGGACGCCGCGTAATTATCATTCAATACCTTTCCTGGAATAGTAGCCAATATTCCTTCCATCCTCGCACCCTCCTCTCTTTTTTCATTCATCATCTTCATGACTTGTTTTCGAATTTGATCGAGCATGGAATAAGGACCCATTGCCCTTGCTTTCCCTATCCAATTATTCCAACTCTCCACAAGATTCGTGTTCATCACACCCCATTTCTTTCCCGCAAACACGGAATTTGCCCAATTGTAGGGATCAGAATTTGCAAGGAACGTGGACGATAAGGGCATTGCTTCAAGGATGCTGTTCAAGTGCTTTAGCATTTCTTCGTACGTCGGAGCATATGCTGCGGCCTTCAACACCCAGTCCAGTGATCATTGTTCTTGTATGAGTACATACGAAGTACCTGTCAAGGTGTACGAATACCACCAGTGTTAAATGGGGATATACAGGTACTCCCAGGTAACAATACCAATTACACTGTACTGCATTGGAAAAATATTAACCTCCGTTTTAAAGTTCGCGACAAGGTGTCGAAGGCATACACCATGATGACTCCCATTGAAGACGGTCGGAATGGCTTTCATCAAACCCGAGTGACGATCACTGAAAAAAGTGCACTTGCTCCAATTCTGTTCATTCAGTGGGTCAAGGACGGCCCTAAACTTCAGACAAAACCACTCCCAATTCTCATCCGTCTCTTGATCGACAACTAAAAAACAATACAGTATATAGTAAAACACCAATACGTAACTAGCAAAACAATGAAAACGTATATGCACAATACAATACAACCTCGCTCCAGAGCAACAGTCCCGTGAAAGTTACATACCTGCAAATGCGATGGTTAGAAACCCACCATTTGCATCTGCACCAACAGCTGCAAGTATTACGCCTTTCCACTTTGACTTTATATGGGTCCCATCGAGCTGAATAAGAGGACGACAGCCACCCCTTTTATCCTTCAACACAAGTTGCAATAACAATGAACACCCTCCTAAAGTTATTGGAATCCGGACACACCTCCAAATCAGCCACGCTGCCGGGGTTCGAAGCTTTCAAGCAGTTGCAAAATACTCGCACCTTGTCAAAGGATTCGACATCTGCTCCATGTAGCTCCTTCGAAGCAATCTCCTTGGTACTCCATGCCGTGCGGTAGGTAATGTCAATTTTGAATGCAATGTGAATAGCATCAATAGCCATGTTCGGCGTGTAATTCGCGTTCCGATGCAATTTGTCCTTTATGAAGGATGCCACCCATGTTGCATTGGCGTTTGGGTGAGTCATCGATTGTAGATTATTCACCCCGCATCCGTGAGTCAAGGTGCATGTGCGTATCGCAAACGAGTCGTCGGACTTGTGGAGCACTGCATATATACGCCACCCACAGCCCTCCATGCTGCAATTTACTTGGACTTTTGTTTTGTTGTTGTGCACGAAATAAAATCCATGCCGAAGTGCAATACAATGGTTTGCCACCACCTTTCGAAAATGATCCTGATTCCTGAACTTCTGACCTTTGCCTTTTATTGCATTGGCCCATGTGAGTCTTTGATCTTCCTCGTCGTCGAGGTCACAATCGTCGCATTCATCCTGTGTCGCTGTTTCCTCCCTGAAGTACATGTTCAACGCTCAAACAATAACAATAGTGCTCAAAGCTTATACATTCTTCGTGAAAACATAACACCATAATAACCAAAGAAAAATACCAATTAAATGTCAAACAAGTAACGAATAAGTAATCAAGCTTCTTAATTGTACGCGAATCCTGATCGTACTGAATCAATATGAAAAATACTAATTCCCAATAGATAACATCATAACCATGCGGAATAGTAAAAGTAGAACAGTCTTACGCTCTCATACATCCCCACATGCATAATACGTGTGTTTCTGTAAGATGAATACCAAAGTCGCAATATATCATACCAGTTATATTATATTAAAATAGAATATAACAAGCAGCTACGTTCAAACGCATTTTAACACTACACTCACAGTATTGTGCTTCTTTCGGCTCGGTTCATCACATTCATCTTCCGAATCGCCTGCCCCTTTGCCCGATTCAACCTGCCCATCCTTGACACACCGTCGTCATTCATGATCTCCATCGTGTATCCCCCATCAGGATTATCGTAATGGAGTGTGTGCGTGGTTGGACATACCTCTCGCCATTTTTCCGTCACCTTGGCGTACAAATCAGCGAGACCGTCGTCGTCCCTAATCCGCACAAGGTGAACTTCGGAGTTGAAGTGACAAAATAGCATAATCTCTTGCTCGCGCGATTGCTCGTCACCGCCGTCCATCTTCCTCGCAGTTTCTCCTACGAAAAACCCTAAAAATGTGGAGGGGGTTCGAAAACCCTAAAAATGGAGGTGAAGAACCCTAAAATCTTAAAATGAAAACCCTACAAATCTGGAGCCGAAATCGACGCAGCCTGTAGAATCGTCTTCTCCTCCGTCGCCTCTACAAACGGAAATCGCGCAAAGCTTCCCCAACTTTCCCGCCGGTTGTAGCTTCCGCAGGAAGCTTCGTCGAGCTCGCCAATGGTGGTGGCTCCATTTGTTCACTCCGAAAAGAAGAGAAGAATTTAAAAAACGTGCGTTCGATTGTGCCTAGGAAGCATAAATGAGGTTTTTACCTCTCTCTCTACCCGTCACCATCATCAGTCAGGATCAAGTACAAAAGGGGGGGGGGGGTATTTTGGTATTTTCACACTCGATTTTGAATATTCATTTTGTTTAATTTCATGGTGTCTGAACAAGTATGTATTTAATATATAGGTTGAAATACATAATGTATTTGTTACACATATCTTATACATGTAGTATTTGAAGCCTTGGGCCTTTAACAATAATTTGCCCTTAATTTAATAAGTACCACTTTATTGGGGGTGTAATATACTACTGCAATTAAGCATAGGCATAACTGAAAATGACGCTATTGTGGGTCCGAGAAACACTCACCTACTCTCCCACTGAAGCTACTAATTTATTAAAATAATATAATGAATACTCCTTCCTCCTACTAACATTAGTACTGTACTTTCCACAATTTTACCATAAAAGAATAATTTGGAAACAAAAAAGATAATGTAAGAACAATTTTAATTTGTTTTCCATTTTAATGAAATTTCATTCTGACATGGTAAAGGAATGGTCCAAACACAATAATGGCTTAATCATTTTCAACGAATCCATACCCATAAAGCTTCTCAACTTTTTTCTTCCCCCAACCCTTTTGTGACTGCTGTTCTAGCTACTTTACTAGTATTTCACTATTTCTAGCTACTAGTATTACTATTACTTTACATCTTCCAATCACATTTCACCTTTATTCATTTTTTATTACTATTATTACTCCGTTTTATTTTTTTATTATTATTATTATTATTATTATTATTATTATTATTATTATTATTATTATTATTATAACCATTTAGGTTTCGGTAAAGACCGCAAGAGTCTCGGAGTCTTGGTCAACGGTTTTTCCAAACTTCTATAATTTCATCAATCCTAAATCCGCCATTTGATTTAGACATCTAGAGTTGTTCAATGAAGTTGATTGGAGCTAGGGGAAGGGAATCGATAAATTTTGGGTGAAAACTGTAAAATTCATTATCGTCATTGGTAAATATGCGTGGACTCATAGTATATGTTTAAAATTCTTGATGCAATTAAAAAATGATGAGAAGTACAAAAACACTCTCATTTTCTATCCAAACATGGTAGTATGGTACCAAAAAATGTAAATTTATAAACATGATAATCATTTTAAAAGAGACACTAATACAGTCACTGTTTGGCCTTCAAACCATGAATCGAGGAATTGATGGAGCATGTTTGTGGAATCCCTTTTTTTTTTTTTTTTTTTTTGTAGTGCTGCTAGAGCATTGTGTCCTTGATTTCTTGGCAGATTTGGTATCAGCCACCGTGTCCGGTCTATTGTGCTGACTAATTTGGCTCGGGTTGAGTTTTAGGGTCAAAATAATTCCATCATTCTTCCAATCAATGTTATGGAGAATCAAACTGTACTCGTCCTAACAATACCAATTCCAATCACCATTGGAGCAACTAAATATCGGTGCATTATATATATCCGCGATGATCCTCTATATCTATATATTTCGTGGAATTTCCTTTTCTATGTCAAACAAATAAACGACAAAACTAATAGTACAAAATAGTAAAATCGAAGGAACAACATTATTCACTACCAATAATCGCAAACAACGGCCACTACAAAAATTCCTCCATAAGGCGGCGAAAGAATTTCGTTGCCTTATTCGTTCTTCGGTGTACGAGACGACGAAATCCGTCGAACAACGACATTAGTCTTCTTTTCATTTACCTTCCGGAAAATTTCTTGTAGCGCACTAGTCTAACCAAATATGAACATCTGCAAGAACCAGGGACGTAGTGTCCAGATTTTGATTCAGTATGTTAGCTAGGATGAGATTTGTCTTATTGTATTAGCTTGGTCAATTTATTGTATTTTTCTTCTTATCTTAAATCTTAAATCAGAATAATAGTAATATAGTCGTCCAATGAATTTTATCTTATTTTCATATAACAAAATTATTTTTCTCACTTCAGATATTAAATATGACAACTAATTTACTTTTGAATATAATAGAAAAGCTCGGAAAATTCATTTCATGTCATCAATAGTAATTTCATCAACATGTGATAAAATTGATCGTCTGATTCGGTCGTTTATTTGGAAGGACTCTCGGGGACAGGGCCTTCATCTTGTCGGTTGGAATAAGGTAGCTTTCCCGAGGAGCATGGGAGGGCTGGGCATTCGTAACATTCGCAGCATGAATGTGGTTCTTCTGGGAAAAGTTTTTGCTGAGTTCATGCAGCAGACGCACAAGCCGGCTGTGCAATTACTCATAGCCAAGTATGGCAGCGGCCGTGGTGCTCTTCGTCCGAGACCGGGTGCTTCCCCAACTTTCAGGGCTCTCACTCGGGTGTCTCCATTACTAATTGAGGGATTCCGAATCCGACTGGGGTCGGGAGATTGTAGCTTATGGCATGCACCATGGCTAAAAGGAGGTTCGATTGGTCCCCGAATTCCCTACATCTACTTCGCGGAAGTCTACATGCGGGTGAGGGACATCTACGTGGATAATAAATGGAATTGGGACAACCTTTACACCCAAATTCCGGACTCCATCAAAATGTAAGCATGGGAGGTTGGCCCTTTTGTCTACCATCCGGAGGTGTCGGATTCCCTGGTATGGACGGGCTCGTCCAAAGGCGCCTATACAGCGAGAAATGGATATGAATGGGTGATAAAAGACCAAGGTCTCACCCGAGATGACTTCAAGAATTGGGTTTGGAAAATTGGAGCTGCTGAAAAAATTCGATTTATGCTATGGCTTATGGTTCACAACTCACTACCTACAAACTTGCTTCGGTTCTCTTGGCACTTGGCGCCATCTGCTACATGCTCTATCTGTGGTGTCGCGGATGAATCAGTCTACCATCTATTTTTTGCATGTTCTTGGGCTGCTAATGCATGGGCATTATTGGGTGTCACGGTGAACATTGATGAGCAAACTTTCCAGAGCAATGTTGGAGATTCCATCAAAGCTATGACTAAGGGATGGAGAGGTACTTAGTGGGCCGTACTTTGGGGTATTTGGTGTGGTCGAAATGAGGCTTGCTTTAGAGGAGAAGTTCCATGTGCACAGGTGGTGGTGCGACATGCTTCTCACGTGGGAGTAGGGTTTGATCAAGTTTTCTCGTGCATGCCCAAAGCCGTGTCAATCAAGTATGTGGGATGGCACCCTCAATGCTATGGGACTGTGGTTCTTCACGTGGATGGGAGTTCACTTGGGAAGTCGGGCATTGCTGGGTTTGGTGGTGTTCTGCGCAGTAGTGATCTATTGGAGTTTCTTCGATCCTTGTTGCAGAGTTGCATGGCATTTGGAGAGGACTGCAAAAGCTTCAAGCTATGGGAATTACACAAGCCTGTTGTTATTCAGACTCCCTTGAGGCATTACGCCTTATTCACAAGGACACAAGCTCGGAGCTCAGATTGTATCTGTGGCTGACACACATTGGAGATACATTGAAGCAGAATCCGGGATATCATTGGTTTCACCTCTTCCGTGAAGGCAATTTTTTTGCAGACGCTTTGGCAAAGCGAGGGGCGAGTGCACTTGACTTCTTCACCACGTGGGCTTTTCCGCCAGATGAGATTGGGCAGCTTCTTGTGATGGGGGTTTGCCTTCCGATGGTATAACTCCTGTCGGAGATGTCTTCCTGGTTGTTTTTGGTCTTTTATGCTGTTTTTTGTTCTTTTTTCTTTTTCTTTAGCCGACGCTTGTGCGTCACTGTTCATTAAAAAAAAAAAAATAGTAATTTCAAATGCAACTACTTATATATGGAAAATAATGTATTTCGGGACTGGACTAATTCTGCACTGTTAGCTCAGAAATGGTGACCTATTGTTTAGTACAGAAACACTTCACCAAACGTGAATGGAATTTACCCCAACACGAGCGAATATAAAGCCAAGAGTCATTATATGCTACCTTTATTCATTCATATTAATAATACTCTATACGACTGCATTGTATAGTTCTCCTATTTATTAGTAATTTTTTTTTTTTTTTACTCTAGGCAACAAAAATGAAATTGATCGTCAGGGTACCCAGGGGCGAAACTACCCTAATATAAGGGTCGGCGCAAGCCCCCTCCATGAATGAAAAATTTAGCTCATAGAGGTGTGGAGGCATAGGGTTGGGAGGAAGAAGATTGTTTGTCTTCCTTCCTTAATATATTTTTTTAAAATTATTTTACTAATTAAATACACTCATTGATAGTGATAGAGATTCATATAGGGTTCCTGTAACACCCCGGATTTGGTAACCCAGGCCGGGACGCTACCGCCACACCCTTCCAAACAAGACCCGATTAAATCGAGTTTGTTTAAAAGGATGCTAAGGCTTAAGTTGCATCATTGACTTAAAAATATTTAAAACCATTCAAATAAGCCCGAATTTAATCAGAGTATAACACGCATAATAATAATAAGCAGTGCGGAAGCAAAAATAAACAGGGCCAAAACATGCGGCAAAAAACCAGAGTCTAAGTCCAACGCATAAATTAAAATAAATAAAATGCGACAAGTCTTCTTTTTTAAAAAAAATGGAAATCCCATCCCTCCATGCGATGCTTACTCTGCGAAATCTGAAAGGAAAATAAAACAACAATTTATCAGTACAAAGGTACTGCGTAAGTTAATATATAGCACAACGAATTTTAAAAGTTTTTAGGAGAATATACAAAGTAATATATTTATTTAAAAGACGAGTAAATAAATTAATTAAAAATTCTTACACATATGCCACGAACATTTACCAATGTTAGTTATGATCGAGGACACCCCATTAACATATCCTAGGGACGAACCCACAGGACCAACCTTTGGGACTTTATACCCACAAGGACTCAAACATATCCTAGGGACGAACCCTTGGGATCAACCTCTGGGACTCGTACCCACGAGGTAAGTGCATGCAGCGGACCCTATACAGACACACTCCGGAGCCCTAGATAACCCATACGGATACATCTAGGAGTATAGACTCATACATCACAATAATCAATGCCGTTTTGGCTATGAAAGAGGGGGCGACATAATTCACCACATTGGCATCCCACTCGATCAAAACTTACAAAGTTTTAAAACCACATTTTATCATTTCATAATATTCACAACATGTTCAGATTTCATATATATCCAAAACCGAGTAACAATCGACTCGTAGTTCATCGAATAATCAAAATAGCATTTACCGATTAAAAACGCCATTACAACAGTTTCTGAAATCGCATTTAAAAATGCAGTAAACGATTTTTAAAAATTCTGGAAAAATTACAGTAGCTAGAAAACATCAAAATAAGCATTTTTCATAGAAATAGCCATCTCAAAATTCGGACTCTAAGTAGGTCATTTTAATCGATTTCAGAAAGCTATTGAAATTCAAATTCTCTTGCTTCAGTAAATTCGACCACAGTGAACTCAAAAATTCATAACAATTTCATTTGTGCTCCAAAAATCATGAAACTTTACAGGGGCGTTTTAGACACATAATGGAACAAATTTCATGAAGACATCAAGCACTAAAAACGATCATAGGCAAGAGTGAATCGAACAACAAAACTGACTACAAACATACATTAAATCTGTTCACACATACGCAGAAAATACCAGATCGAATTTGGGTGACCAAAACTTGTCCAAAAATTATAAAAATTTACAGAGAGCATCTTTAGGACATTAGGAACAAGTTTCATTTTGGAAGGTTCTCCTAGAAATGTAAGGATCATGGTCGAATTCACAGAACAATAAAATTGGTCACAAGAAAACCCTATTTGACAGATTTTATAAGAAATAGAGATGATCCAATATCTCGAGTTATACTCAACCAAAACTCCTAAAAATCGACGTGCACAATACTAACTTACTTGAGATGAGTTTAGGATCGAATTTCTCCTTGATAGAATGCCTGAGATCGCCCGGATCGGCCTCAACAGTCCCCTCCTCCTACAATGGATCCTATATTCGAACGGTTAGCAAAATCCTTCACTTAGGGGTCTGTATTTCGAGTTTAGGACTAAGGAACAAGAATGAAATCCTCACTTACCTAAAGAATGATAGATTGGAAGTGCCCAACTTCGAAGGAAACCTCTGAAATCCTATGAACAACACTCAATTCTCACCACACTCCAATGTTCTCAGATTTTCCAAACAAATGAAATGGAGAGGGGTTGTGAGTTTAAATAGAAGTGAGAATCTGGAATGATTGGCATCCAATGATGGCATTAAGTCCCTAGGTGAGTGGTGAGTGCTTGGTGACTGAAAACTCCCGAAATTAAAGCTCCCATACCCCCACTACTCCACCTTGCTCAACCATGGTCCAAGTAATTCTCAATTATGCTAATGTATTGCCTTATCCAGAGTTTGTGGAGTGTTAACACACCCAAAAATCTATCCAAAACCATCCCCACACACCCTCCAACGTCTGAAAAATCAAATTAGAGTCGTTTGGGATCGCCCACCACCAATTCATGGCATGAAACGCATGGAGCGTTATGAATCCGCCATAACAGCAGAGTGGCGCGCTGGTGGCGCGCTCCGCGCGGCCACCGCGCGGCCACCTGCTGTCGATTTTTTTTTTTTTTTTTTTATAAATATTATGATTTTAATCTCTTAAAAATCATAATATGAATTATCCGAGATTTTTGGGATAATTCGATACATCTATCTCGAGTCGCGATTATCCGAAATATTTAATTCCGCTCTCTCGGAATTAATTCGATTTCGATAATTAAATCCAAATTCTTAATCTTCGGATTTTAAAACTTAATGTCGATTTCTCGGGTATTACAGTTCCACCCTAATTTTGTTTAGAATTATTATTTTAAAATGAATAGTTCATTGCATAGACTTCTGAGTGTATATATATATATATATAATATATATCATTTTTTACTTATAAAATTATAATAGGAATACTACATTAATACGAGTACTTCCTCCGTATTTAAATATTTTTTACGGACCCACATATTACGCAGGTCAATGTACATTTAAATAACAAATAACTCAAGTTTGATATAAGTAAAAATTCTAAAAGTTCTATATTTAAAAACTACACGACGAGATGAATCTAACAAGATCAAACATGGCTATATTTTAACTTGTATATATAATTATGATAAACTTTAAGTTAAAGTCTGTGTGTGAATAGTAATACATTACCAAACGCCAAAAACTTTTCAATATGGAGATAGTATTTTATTAATGATATATTTTTGTAATTCAATTTATTATTCATAAATAAATTTTTAGTTCATCATCTATTTAAGTATAATGCGATATTTTTAAAAATATATCCCCTAATATAAAGTAATAAGGTTGGAACGCATGAACTTGATCGTTTGGGCAAGTCCTCATCCCCGAGTATGAGCCAATTTGGTTTTATTTATTTTTTAAATATTAAAATGCACTTGAAAAATTAACCAAACTCAAGTCGACCCCGAATCGAATCGATTCAAACCCGAATCACTTTATTTATTTTAATAGCTCCAATATAAAGTCTTGATTCTGCTACTTAACGACTTGTGTCCGGGCCATCCCTTCTTTTAAAGTCTAGTTTCGCCACTGAGGGTACTATAACTATATCCATTTAAACTACTAGAAAAAAAATCGAAATATATACATTCAACATGACAGAAAAATCATGCAAAAAATAAATAAATAAGATAACTATATATTCCCCAGAGAGAGGATACTATGCAAGCGACTGTACATGCAACTACCTTATTATGTGATAAAAGAATTATGTTAAGTGATGGAAGAATATGTATGATGTATATGATGTGAGAAATGTTTTGTATGATGGAAGAATATAATATAGGAGAGATGTTTTTTACGATGTATGCACATACAGACTACTGAAAGGTTGTACCTAATCGGATTGTATTCCCAATCTAGGTATAGTAATGATAGTTCTTGAGTTTCTGGTATTTCAACGCAATAATTAACTTCATGTTATTCTCGAAGACTTAGTGGATGTTTGGATAAGCGGCAAGAAAATAGATTATCTGATTATTGCGTTTTCAAAACGTAAATAATCAGTTTAACCGCTAAAATATGGTGCTGCAAACCTGATTATTTGCGTTTTTAAAACGCAATAATCAGATAATCAGTTTCATATCGCTTATCCAAACAGAGGCTTAGAAATCTAAAAATCCTATCTTGCTGCATCATATATAATCCTGAGGTATTGTTAACCCGACAAATATTTGAGCCCATACATTTGGCCCAATTCACATCGGCCCAATATATTACCTAAGTACTAGCCCAGTCTACAATGCGGCCTGGGAATTATCGACGTAAAATAGGAATGGCTGCTAGACAAAGGGACAGTTGCTTGAGGATAAGCAGTCAATTGGCGCTTCGGAGGCACTACACAGTCAAGAGGATGTGGGATGCAGCAAGGGCGGTTGAAAACTTGCACTTAACTGCATTTTAGGAGGCCTATAAATAATGAAGCCGGCATGTAGTAAAGGGGACCTCCAACACAACTCTAAAATCGAGATTCATTATTTTCTTTTTAGCTTTCAGTTTACTTTTTTTATCGCTTTCTGCAATTTACTGCTTTCTTTAGATTCATTTATCGCTTTCTGTAATTCCATTGTTTACAGCTTTCTTTTCTTCCAGCATTATAATTTCATTCGGTTCAATTCTGTAATCCTTACCGTTCCTTCAATTCAGTTCTTCATCTTTCTTCCTTCTTCAAATTTTTTATGATTAACAGGTATATAGGTAGTAGTATATAATTCGATTGGGAGCCTAAAAAAATCGCATCTATAAGGTTCCCCATATATATACGCAAATAATAATAATAATAATAATAATAATAATAATAATAATAATAATAATAATAATAATAATAATAATAATAATAATAAAATTATGTAAATGGCATAGCGTTTGGTCGTCGACAATTCCCAGGCCCCAGCCTGTGTAAGGCCCTGTGTAAATATTGGACAATTGGCATACAAAGCTTGGCAATGCCGCATCATACTTAGCTTCTTTATAAGTTCTTGGCTTATTATATTTTTGAGCATTTTGTGCCAAATTCACCGAAAGCAGCTCAGTGTTCTTGGCAATCTTTCATACGCTTTTGATGCTTCACATGCCTAAGCTCTACTCAGTAATCCAAAAAATATGTGTTGAATTGTCCGGAGGAATGTCAGAAAGCAATAGTAAACAGATCCATACTTTCTAGCTCATATACCATACATAGTTCTTTTAATTTGGACATTTTTTTTTTCTTTCTTTTTAAAATTTTTAGAGTAGACGACGATTTTCTTGAAGCAAAAGCTACAATGTCACACAAGAAATCGCAATAGACCGACTGAGGAATACACAAGGAAGTCAGTGCACTGACTAGTGAGCATCAGGAGACAAGACTTGGCGACGATCAAATCTGGTGAATGGATGAGCAAAGCCAACCCACGTAAATGAACGCTTTACGAGGAGATTTCGACTTTATTATTTTTAATATAAGTTCTTTTTGACAATTCTCACATAATAATGTTCATGTTTTACCTTTACTCCAAATACTGCATTTATTTTAGTTTGTTCATAATTCATAGAAATTTCCGCGAATCCTTGTCTCAT
The DNA here is from genome assembly GCA_030278955.1 of Hygrophila difformis. Taxonomy (NCBI): domain Eukaryota; kingdom Viridiplantae; phylum Streptophyta; class Magnoliopsida; order Lamiales; family Acanthaceae; genus Hygrophila; species Hygrophila difformis. The sequence goes on from JAOANR010000001.1 coordinate 17,356,183, forward strand.
TCCCGTGGAATTTTTGTAGTGTATATTGTACAGTAAAACATGAATTTTTCTAACATATAGAATGTCTATTTTGGTTGTTTTACGCCGAGGAATAGCTTTCTATTTCATCATATGAAAATTGTATTTGTGCATCCTGGAATTCGTACTGCAGTATACAATATATAAATATATATATACATATATATATATATATATATATACTCCTTCCATTTTTTAAAAGTTGCAACATTGTTTCATTTCACGTAATTCAATACATATTTTTAACGTTTAATATTTTAAATTGTGTAAAAGTAAAAATTATAAAAATTTGATATTTAAAAATTCAGGGATTAGACGAATCCAACAAGATCTCACTTGACTATTTTCTATCTTATATAACTATATTAAGAATTGAATCAAAGTTACTCACTAAATAGTAATAATTATGCAAATGTTATATTTATATAAAAACGGATGGAGTATATAGGAGTATACTCATAAACATTTGATGATTATATTAATATAATTTTCAAAATTTATTATAAATAGATGCCAATTAGTATTAAACCAATTGTAGTAAAATTGAAAGATAAAAAGTGGCTGAAAAGATCGTACATTGTAGAGGCGAGCTGTAGCTATAGTGCTGTCAAGGCAGTCAATCAATGGTTGAGGCAATGACCTTTTTTCTCTTCAAGGGAGGCTATCGGAAAAGGATCAAAGCGATTAGGCTCCGGAAATCTTAGAATGCGCCCAAACTTGACTGAATTTCACTATAATAACAATGGCAAAATCAAATACAAAGGAAAATCTACCAGTTTTTAAGAAACAACGGCTGATTAATCCAAAAATGAGTACCAAACTACCGATTGTTGAGAAACAACAGTGGATTTGGAAATGTAACTGCTAACAACTAGGCTAAAATATAGGAAAGCTTAGTAAATGAAAGCTGTAAAGAAAGCAGTAAAAGATACAAAGAATTAAATTGTATAAATGAATCTTGGGGTGGATTGGTCTCTCTTGATTCTGAGAATGACATCCCCTATTTATAGTCGGAGCTCTGGTAACCGCTCTTCGGCTGATCCCTTGAGTCGATTCTGGCTTTCCCATTTCGGCTGCTTTTGGCCGAACGCTTTGGCCTGGAAGTCCTTACTTCCTTGTGTACTTTTCCTTCTATTGCTTGTTTGTCCACTGCTGGGCTTTTCCGACCCATTCATCCCTTTTTTTTTTCTTTTTTTTTTGTTTTCGGCCTTACCCTGGCCCAATTATCTGGCCCATTTGTCTATCTTTTCCGGCCCAACTCTCTTGGTGGCCACAACAGATGCCCTCCTTACTTGGGTGAATTTCCATTCGGAAAAAGCCCAAGTAATTCACCTGGTATCTCTGTTTGACGGTTATCACTTTTCCCGAAAAATCTTGTCGTCATTGTCTTCATTCACGTCGTTTCTTTTCTTCTTCTTGGAGAAAACTGTCTTTCTTCTGTTTTTCCAAGTGTTCTACTTCTCCCTTGCCCTTTTCCTTCCTCCAATGGATCCGCGTTCCATCCCTATTTCCCCATCCCAGATTACTAAGATTGAGAGTTCGTCTGCCTCTCATATCGCAGTTCGCCTTCTTCCTGAAGGCTTTTATTCCTTTGGTCCGTTGGGTATCCCTGAAGAGAGTGAAGAGTGTATGGCTCGCCTTTTTGAGAATCGTTCCATACCCTTGTATGCCTCATGGTTTTCTTCTCAACTTTTCACTCCCTTGCTTGCTAACTGGCCGTCGGATTCCGCTGATTATGTGGCTTGGTATCGCCACCTCGAACCCCATTGCCGTAAATCCTGGTCTGATGTGAGCCTCCGTCGCTTGATCCTTCTCAGCCTTGAACCTTTCCCCACTGATCTTCGCCCCATTCAGGCCCTTCTGTGCTTTTGGAACCCTACTGTAAACTATTTCTGTTTCCCTTGGGGCATGATGACCCCCACCATTCAAGATGTCAAACTCCTCTTGAATCTTTCGGTTCGTGGGAATAACCTTGGTGTTGCATCAAAGTCTCAGCCTAGAGAAAAGACCACCGGTTTTCCTTCTAACAACACTTTTCGTAATTAGATTATTACTCATCAGAGTGAACTTTCCTCACCTGATCCTCATATTCATGAACCTATCGCTTTCATGATGTATTTTCTAACACGGTTCTTCTGGTGCACTCCTCTAAGGGAGTTCTTCTTGAAACTTATCCCCTGGCCTTCGATATCCTTAATCAGACTGCTCTGTGGCTGGCCGATTTTTTCCTCGCCCACTTGTATGCAGGTATATCGGCCTATGTTTCAGGTGGGAGAATGGTTTTCCTGACAAAGCTCGCGGCCCTTTGTGGTTCCTTCATTTGCGGCTGGTTTGGCATTTCCGGGATGTCTCGAGCTTTCCTCCTTATGATATTCGTCCGGACCAGTTTATTGGCCCTAGTCTTCTGAGGACGTCCCTTCCTGCTATGTCGATTCCTCATTGGATCGGTTATTTCCTAGGCCGAACTACTGATCAGGCCTTCTCTCACTACCATTACCGGAAGGCCGAATTTGCCTGGGTAAAAGATATTACAACTGCTCCTTTTGGGACCCCTCTTCCTCGTGCTTCTGCTCAGCTTTGGAACCGATGTATCCTTTCTCGTCCTATTTTTAACGGTTCCACGACTCTTCCCAATGCTGCAATTCCTTTTGAAATTTATAACCCTCACTTGGTCAGTCGTAAATTTGGTTTCGGCCAGGATTAGTGGAAGCTTATCGCGTTAATAAGCGGCTTACCCCTTCTTCCAGCCGAAGACAATGTGCTATCTGGCATCGGAGTCTAATAGATTTTGACGTGCCGAAATTTCATGTTCGTGCTGGGCTTTCCACGTCTCGTTTTCAGCTGTGGTGGGACGGTGTTGCTCGTACCTTCTTTGGTGGCGACCTTAATCCACTCTTACGTCGAGGGGGTTTTTCCCCCATCTTGCCTTTCCCTTCTTATCCTTTATCCTCGTCGGACTCTTCTTCTCGGCGGAATCTCAGTACGCCTTCTCCTTCACATCCGGGTACGTTACTTCTTGGATATACCTCTTCTTCATCGTGTATCCTTCTGTTATTTATTACCTGATTATAACCATCGAATGCAGGCACATCTCATCTTATATCTTCAGACCCTGGCCGTAAGAGACTAATTCCTCTTTCGGCCCCTCTCACAGGTTCTCTTCCCCCTACCAAGACTCGGAGACGATCTTCTCGCTCACCTCTTGGCAGAATTCCCGCTACTTGCAACATAGTGAGTCGAATTTTTTTTTATATTTCTCTTTTCAGCAAATCATCATTCCTCCTTCCTTTCATCAGGTTTCTATTGCTCCTCAAACATCCACCATTCCCCCTGCTCCGACCGTAGCTGCTGGTTCTCTTGGTGTTGAACCCCAGAAGTCAAATGATCCTAGTTCGGCTACCCCTACTGATCCTTCTTCAGCCGAACCTCAACAAATAGTTAAGGATCCTGCTGCATCTTTGTCTCTCGCTGCTTCGGAGCCCCTTGGTTCTACTACTGGTGGTCCGATTAATCCTTCCGACGATGTTTCTGCCATTCAGATTCCCTTATCTTCCTTTCCTGATCGGCAAGTGCTGGATGATTTCTTCTCTCCTGTTCCCTCACCTTCACCTCCGTCAGACCCTTCGGCCCACCTGGGGGATTGTCTAGGCAAACTATGCAATATGATAGCTAGGCAGTCTGACGTAGAGTTTGTCCATCCGAAACCAATCCTCCTCCTGCTATCTCATCTCGATCAGTATTTTCATGAGGAGATGGTTTCTCCAAACTTGGATGCTACCCTTCAAATGATTACTAAGTCTGTCCTTTCCTTGGACCAAGAACTCATAGCTCACTTAGTAATGCGGAATCAACTCTTAGCCGAACGAGAGGTTGTGGCTTCCTCTCAAACTGAATTTGATAATTATTCGGCTGAATATCGGGCTCGGATGGATACTCTTTCTGAAGTAAACTATCGTGAACTTAAACACGCCAAAGAGCTTTCTGCGACTCATTTAGAAATAGCCAGACTTCAACGCAAAGAACAAGAACTGAAGTCAGCTTTGGATGAAGCAAAGCGGGAATCGGATGACTTAAAACGATCGATAAAGTCCCTTCGTGAATCGGCTGAAACTCCCAAAGCTAAACTTCTGGATTCTCGACGGAATGCTTCTTACATTGCTATGAGATCCAGTTTTAATGATTACATTCTTGGTGCTTTCCAAAAGAAATGGCATGACACTCAGTCTCTAGTTGCTCAACTTGATTCGGCTGTCGAAAGTCTCGGTGCTAAACGTACTGCTTATGTCGTTCCTTCGCCGGATATATTCCATCTGGACCCATCGGAGATTGAGGCTTCTCCATCAAATGATGCCCCTTCTTCTTCGAAGGCTCCTGCGGGTATTTTCTCATTTCCCTTTGTATCCTTGTTGTGTATATTTGTTCCTCATATTCCCAACTTTTCATTTTTTTGTTCTTCCTAACTCAGGGAAATCCGGCGTTCCCTCCCAATCGTCCGATCCTCTGCCACCTCCTGGTCCTACTGATGTGGCCTGGCAACTGATCGTCCTTCATCTAGCCGTGTATCCCAACCTCCTACTTCTGCTGTGGGTCCGAATCCACCCATGGATCCCTCGCCTTCTTCTGATCCTCAGATTGGTGCTTTGCAAGGTCTGGACGAGGACGTGCAGTTTGATGACAGCGAAGATAACTAACCGACTCTTATATATATATATATATATATATATATATATATACAAGATGTTAATTTGTAAATACAGATATTGGCTACTTGCGCTAGCTTTGGTCGGCCAGTTCTTTTAAACTCATTTCGGTTGATATATGTACTTTTGGATTCGTATCTTTTTCTTCCGTAATAAGATATGTATCTTACCAGAAATCCCGTGATTTTTCAGTCTTCTTTATGGCTATTTTCTGAATGGCGGCAGCTTTATCGGGACTCAGCTGTAACGTTTTCCAATAAATAGTTTTTAATATTGACTGTTTCCTTTGCCGAGTATTTATCATCTTCCTATAAATACCCGGCCTCCCTGGTTCTTTTCCATCACTTATTCTTTTCTTATATCAATATGGTTTTTCCTCTTCCCTTACTCGATCCTTTATCTCTAGTACCCCCGTGGTGTTCGACTGATGCCTTCTTGCAAGGATTTCCAGACGTGGTACGAAAACCTTTTGCCCATGCGGCATGGGTTCAGCTAATATCCTTGTCACCATATTCGTATGGAAGAGGATCTTTGACTGTTTTTCCAAATGATGGTTTCGACGGTTATGCAAACAGAGCTCTTTTCTAGTTTGCGGTTGCATATCCTGTTGGACCTTGTCTAATGGGGAACTCACTTCTCTTAATGGTTCCTCCATTTTCTTTTCCTTCCACCGCCTTGGCTGTTTGCCTCGGTTGTACCCCTCCTCATCTTATCTGAGATCTTAGGGAGGCTGTACCTGAGTTTGACTTCTACCTCTAGGAAGTTGTACTATTCATTCTAGCATTCCCGGAGATTGAGGCTCGGTGGTTGGGTCCATCGGCGCTACTATTCTAGAATAAGCGGTCTCGCCACCGCATTTGGTTCCGCCGATGTGTCTAGGCGGCATTATACAAGATTGGGTGATTTGTCATAATCCTACAGGTCTCATTCTTAGGACATTTCCCTTGTATATGCCAGCATATATTAGGACGTTTCCCTTGTATATTTTATTTTCGGACTATCGACGCCGCTTTCGGCCGAAGTAGCTCCTCGTTGTAATGTTCGTCCCATGGAATAAAATGTTTACTTTTTTGCTTAATCCCAAACTGAAGCATAATATTTCTTCATATATCTTGCATTAACTGGACTTGTCATTTGTTCTCCATTTTCGTCCACCAATATGTATGCTCCATTTGGCAACTTCGTCTGAACAATAAATAGCCCATCCCAATTGGGGCTCCACTTTCCTAATCGGCCATCCTTTTGTTTGGGTGGCCATATAACTTTCCACACTAAATCGCCAACTTCAAATCGTTTAACACGAATTCTTTTATTACACTAATCGGCCACAACTACTTTATTCTTCTGTAAATTCTCAAATGCTTGTACCCGATCGGTATTAACATCTAATAATTCATCCTTCATTAACTGATCATACTGTTCGGCAGACATCGAGTCTGCTTGGCTCGTCCTCAAGGCCGGCACTGTTATTTTGGCTGGGAGAACTGCATCCATCCCGTACGTCAGCTGAAATGGTGTGAATCCAGTGGCTGAAGTCTTAGCATTCCGATAGGCCCATAATGCCTCGGAAAACTTTTTCATACCACTTTCTTGGTTGATCTTCGATCATCTTCCTTATAATCCCAATTAACTGCTTATTCGTGGCCTCTGCTTGCCCATTTCCTTGTGGATAATATGGTGACGAATGTACGATCTTTATTCCGTATTCATCTGCAAAGGCCTTAATCTTTTCTCCCACAAATACCATTCCTCTATCTATCAGAACCGTCTGTGGGATTCCAAACCTGTAAATCAGTTGTTTTTTAATGAATTAAATAACCTCTTCTTGGGATATGCTGACGTATGCTTGTGCTTCGGCCCACTTCGTGAAGTAGTCTGTGGCCACCAGAACATACTCATGTCTTTTTGAAGAAGAGAGATGAATTTTTCCAATAATATCCATAGCCCGTCCTCGAAATGGCCATGGCTTAATCATTATATGCAATTCTTCGGCCGGTAACTTCTGGATCGGCCCATGCTTTTGACATTCACGGTATCCTTTTGCATACCTTTCGCAATCCATTCCCATGTTCAGCCAATAGTATCCTAGCCGCATGATGCTCCACTTCATTAATTTTCCTGCACGATGTGCGCCACATATTCCTTTGTGTATTTCTCCCATTACTCTTTTAGAATCTTCTTCTCCTACGCATCGGAATAATACCCCATCAATAGCTCGCTTAAAGAGTAATCCTCCTATTAATATATAATCCATGGCCTTCCGCTTTTCGGCTGGATTAGCTTCGGCTGGATCTTCCAAAACTCGCACTATTTCTTTAATCCATTCGGCCTTCTCGATTTCGGCCAAACATATTTCCATGTACCTGCTATCGGCATCAGCCGATATCTTGCTGCATGCTGTGCTAACTCATTAGCCAATTCATTCTTCTTCATTGGAATATACTCAATGTATACCTCATCAAATTTTTCTAATAGAAGAATTGCTTCTTCATATAGCCTGATTAGCTGGGAACTCTTAACAGAGAAATCCCCAAGCAATTGTTGAATAACCACTTGAGAGTCTCCCTTGATCACAATGGCTTTGACTCCCTCATCTATCAGCTGTTGTAATCCCGAGATTAATGCTTTATACTCCGCTTGGTTATTTGTATAAGACAGGCAATTGCACATAGTATTTGTATACCATGCCCTCCGGTGTATATAGTGTGAACCCTGCTCCAACCCCTGAAGTAGCTTTTGTACCATCGAACATCATTGTCCATAGATGCAGGTATACTATCCCCATTTCGTCCATTACTTTCGGCCGAAATTGTTCTTCAATATCGTGGGATGCTGAAGACATTGGATGATCGGCCAGAAAATCGGCTACGATTTGCCCTTTCATAGCCTTTAGTGGTTGGTATTTCAAATCGTACGCATTTAACTTCATGGCTCATTTAGCCATTCTTCAGCTGCTAATTGGATCGTTCATCATGATCTTGACTATGTCAACTACAGCCACTACTATTACTTGTCTTGGCTGAATATAGTATTTCATCTTTTGGCATGCATGATAAAGACTCAAGCACAACTTATGAATCGGCGAATACCTAAGTTCTGCATCTTTAAGAATTCTGCTCAGGTAGTAAATCGCCCAATCTCTTCCTTCCTCATCCTCTTGAGCCAATAACGCTCCTATAGACTCTTCGGCTGCGGCTATATATAGCTTCAAAGGTCGGCCGAGGATAGGAGGGACCAATACTGGTGGATTAATTAGAGCCTGTTTCAATTGTTCAAATGCTCTTTGTTGGTCAGCTCCCCATTTGAATTCCTCCTCTTTCTTTAATCTCAGCAAATCGGTTAGTGGTTTTCCCTTCCCGGCTGCATTTGCCAAGAATCTTCTTAGAAAACCAATGTGGCCTAAGAATTTCTGCAGACTCTTCCTATCGTGTGGAGGTCTAGCTTCTTGGATGGCCTTAGTTTTGTTCGCATCGACTTCTATGCCCTTGTTATGTACCAAGAACCCTAGAAAATTTCCTGCTTGTACTCCAAAAGCACATTTGGCTGGATTCATCTTAACTCCATGTAGCCTCATCCTTGCAAATACTCTCCTCAGATCGGCCAAATGGCTTTCCATGTCTTTGGATCGGACCATGACATCATCGACGTAGACTTCTACACAGTCTCCTATTAAGTCATGAAAAACATAGTTCATGGCCCTCTGGTATGTAGCTCCTACATTCTTCAATCCGAATGGCATTACTACCCACTCGTATATTCCAATGGCTCTGGGGCATCTGAATGTAGTCTTATGTACATCTTCCTCGGCCATAAAGATCTGGTTGTACCCAGAATATCCATCCATAAAGGATAACATTCCCTGTTTTGCGGCCGAATTGATTAATATCAACAATAGGCATCATATATTCATCATTGGGAGTGACTATATTGAGATTTCTTAAATCAATACAAACTCTCAATTTCCCATTTTTCTTTATTACAGGTATAATATTTAGCTGGCCTAACAAATCCGGCCGCTAACAATTTTTCTATTTCTTTCTTTATTTTCGGAACTATTTCGGGCACTGCCCTCCTGGCCGGCTGTTTATGCGGCCTAAATCCTTCTTTGATCGGTAGCATGTGTTTTACAATTGATCTTTCCAATCCAGGCATCTCTGTATAATCCCATGCAAAACAATCTTTGAACTCAATCAACACTTCTCTAAATCGGCTGGTCATGTGTTGATCTAAATTTGCACTGACTGGAATCTCCATTGGATGCTCATCTGTGCCAACATTGACCATCTTCAGAGGATCTTGCGCTTGAAATCTGGCATCTGCTTTGGGATAGCGTCAATGAGTTCACTCCATCTTGTCTCCTCATTTGTGGATTCGAGTTCGGCCGACTCGAACTCGATTGTCTTCTTGATTCTTTCATCCATTATTTACTTTCTTCTATATCTGGCCGTAAGTCGGCCTGGTATCTAACTTCAAATCCCCAAGTCCGTCCAGTCACATTCAACCGCCTCAAGATATCGATCCCCTACTACCGTTAGGAACGACTGTATGGGCTCCTTGTATAGAACTGCATCGATTCGCCCAGCTGAACTGACTGGAAATGGAGGTTGATCGCCATCTACTTCCTCAATCGTGCCATCATTCTTCCAAACCATATCTTCTGACGAAGGGTTGATGGCAAACACCTAGCTGTGTGAATCCAGCATCGGCCTAGTAAGGCCGCATACGGAACCTCAGCATCCACCACAAAAAATATAGTCGGAATTGAAATTGTTCCGACTGTAACATCTACAAGAATACATCATTCGGCCACAGTTTGTGCCCCCACGAAGCTCAATACCTTCATCCTCGTGGGTAGCAAGTCCTCCTTCGATCGGCCGATCTTAGTTAATGTGGACAACGGCATGATGTTGACGGTTGCTCTTCCATCAACGAACATTCTTCTCAATGGCCTTCCGTTGACCCAGCCTTTGACATACAGAGGCCTCACATGCTGAGACATCTTTGCAGTCGGTGGTAAGATTGTGCTTGGCTGAGCTTCTGGGACGAAGGCCTCATATCCTTCTTCCATGATCTTCTCTCCTTCGGCCTCCGGCCGAAGTGCTTCCAATTTGGCGAAACAAAAGTCTACTATGGGCTCTTCTTCGCCGAAATATTCTCATTTCTTTTGACAGAATACCACAACTAGTTCAGTATCGGACCAGTATTCTTCACAACTTGTTGTGGTTGCGCCTACCATATTTGCGCTAGACCTAAAGTCGAACTTGAATTGTCAGATCGAAAAGGTCTCATTGTTTGGGACAATGGACGTCTTTGGTTTCCATTCCCTGGTTCCCACTGGTCTAGGCTTCCATTCTTCTTTCGGCTTTGCACGATCATTATCAGCCTCAAGCTTCTTTCCTTTCGGCCGAAATTAAGTTTTATTCTTCAACCGATCTTGATCGCCTTTCGGCTCACAGTTCCTTTCTCTCCTATTTTTGGCTGCCTTCAGATGAGCCAAAAACACTTTGTTCTGAATCCTCCCTTCAGACGAAGAACAATTGTCTGGGAAGTCTTCTTCCATATGCATCATGTCGTACTCTTCCTCATATGTCATGGCTGCTTTCAACCGCTGCATTCTTCGTTTGAAAGTACGATATGATCCATTCCCCTTTGGGACATTTTTGTTTTTCCTCCTCAAAGTTGATGTTCCAAATCGGCCGAAATGTCTCTGATTTGGGGAATTTTGGACCCACTGGCCCACCTGAGTATTGGCCGGTGGTCTTCTAAACTTCTTCATCTTCCGGGATATAGCCTCTTCAGGGACCGTAATCTGTATTATGGTCTTTCCATTCCTTTTGTCGGCTGTTAACTCCATTTCTGAATCCCAACCATTAGTAATTATCTTCAGAGTTGGCTTTCCCCTTTCCTCCTTGAATTCTGGATTCTCTGGTCCTTCCGATCGCTTGATCCATTCTTTGACTTCGTAATCTCCCAATCGGTCAAAGACATCCGAAACCTTCTCTTTTCCCTTTTGTGGAGAACCTAATCGTCTCCAAACTCCTGTTGTTTTCTGAACCGATGGCTGAATTCCTAGCCGATCGTGCACAGAGCTTTTTCTAGACGATGGTTGGTCCCCCAGACGATCATGAAGAGACTTGTTTTGATCGGGATGCACCATCACCATGTTAGCAACAGGGAACAGATTTTTATCTATTGCCATTAATCTGTCTGGGAATTTCAATTTCACATCATCAACATGCTTCTGAATCATCTTTCTAAACTGCCCACAGACTGTTGTAGAATGAGTGGCCGATCCGTGAAACCTACACCACCCAGCGTCCATTTGTTCTTTAGTTGGTTGTGGATGATTCCCTTTGAACTTGAACAATCCATTCTTCAGGCAAAAGTCAAAAATCTCATCCATCTGAGAAAGATCAAAAGAATAAAATCGCTGAGATTCATCTCTAACTTCTCCCTCATTTTCCTTGCCTCTGACAAGCTGAAGAGCTGGACAAGTCATGGGCTTTTTGATTACCAGCTCAGCCCTTGCAACTTCGGCTAAGGCACGTCCATGTTGAACCCTTCTCCGACTTCACACCTGTCCAGTGACTCCGCAAATGATGCAGCCGACTGGATAGACTGTGATCTTCCGCTCTGGCTACGGCTTGATTTGTAAGCCGCTTGTTCCGCTAAATAAGTCTCAATCATTATAGCTTCGGCCGTCAGTTCGGCCACAGTCCTCGGTCTTGTAACCATCAATCTATCCTTGATGGCAAACTTTAGATTCTGCTTTAAGATCTGAATATATTCATGCTCTGGCAGCATCGTCTTCATTTGAGCCTTGATGGCGTAGAATCTTTCTATGAACTCAGTCACTTTCTCCCGCCTTCTGCTTGGTAGATGTCAGATCTACCACTGACACCTAAGGGCTAGTGTTGTAGAATCGGTCATGGAATAACCGTTCCATTTCGGCCCATGTGTTAACTGATCCTGAAGGCAAATTGATCTACCATTCAAATGCGGGACTAGTAAGCGACAAACTGAACAGAATCAACTTATGGAAATCGTTCTGCGCTATCCTAGTGCATTGAGCTGTGAATCGGCCAATATGCTCAATAGTCGATCGGCCGACTTCTCCCGAAAATGTATTGAAATCAGGAACCTTCACTCCTCTAGGCAATGGATATTGCTCCTCTATGTAGTCAGGATAAGGTTTCCTGTACATCGTCCGATTCTCCTGGCCGATAAGGTTCCCGAATTGTGTACGAATAATTTCAGCTATAAGTTCTCTATCAACCAGCTGTGGCTGATTCTGCTGCTGCAATGGATATTGTTGTTGTACCACTGGAGCATGCGGTTGCACTACTGGCTGAGGCGGTTGATGCTGCTGCTGCTCGTACCTTTGTTGAGGTGGGAGAAAGGCCGTGGCCCCTGCCCTCCTAGCGGCCGATAGGCCTGCTGTTGGTAATTATGAGGATTTTGCATCACAGGCGGTGGATTTTGCGCCGCCTGTGCATTCTGCGCTCCCATCGGATACATGTTCCTCGCTAATTCGGCTCTGAACATCGCTGGCATTGCCGCCAATATATTTCCTTTTATCTGCCGAACCGAATTTGTAACCGCCGCTTCTAACATGAACTGCACGTGATCGCGAAATCGCGGGGTTAGATCGTCATGCGGAAACTTCTGAGTGTTGAAATTTGATGGTCCAGGGAATCCTGGAGGGAATTCGCCTGGTTCCCTGTGCGCTCTTCCTGATCGGTGGCAAATCAGTCCTTGCCGCCGTATTAATTCTGGAGTTGTATGTGGATCAACTGCCGTTGTGAGTCCCACTGGGCGTGCCACTGTTTGGCTTCGGTTGAGCCAATGACCTTTTTCTCCTCAAGGGAGGCTATCGGAAAATGATCAAAACGATTACGGGTCCGAAAATCTTAGAATGCGCCCAAACTCGACTGAATTTCACTATAATAACAATGGAAAAATCAAATATAAAGGAAAATCTACCAGTTGTTAAGAAACAATGGCTGATTAACCCAAAAATGAGTACCAAACTACCGATTGTTCAGAAACAACGGTGGATTTGGAAATGTAACTGCTAACAACTAGGCTAAAATCTAGGAAAGCTTAGTAAATAAAAGTTGTAAAGAAAGCAGTAAAAGATACAAAGAATTAAATTGTATAAAGGAATCTTGGGGTGGATTAGTCTCTCTTGATTCTGAGCATGTCATCCCCTATTTATAGCCGGAGCTCTGGTAACCGCTCCCCGGCTGATCCCTTGAACCGATTCTGGCTTTCCCATTTCGGCTGCTTTTGGCCGAACGCTTCGGCCTGGAAGTCCTTACTTCCTTGCGTACTTTTCCTTCTATTGCTTGTTTGTCCATTGTTAGGCTTTTTCGACCTATTCATCCCCCCCATTTTTTTTTTTGTTTTCGGCCTTATTACCCTGATGGCCATGAGCCCATGACATTCACAGGCTTTCCCTGGCCCAATTATCTGGCCCATTTCTCTCACTTTCCCGGCCCAACTCTCTTGGTGGCCACAACACTACCATAATTTAAGCGAGTATAATTCAACAAAAATGATACAAATTATCATGCTTCGACTCTCCCAAAAAAAATGATCCAAACTACGGGATATTTTTTAATCAGTAAATTTCATTTAATAAAGGTAATTATTGGGTAATTTTATTTATTTATTTTTTTATTTTGGTAAGATAAAGTATACATGGTGCAGAATGGGTAAAACAGTCAGCAGGTACTGACGTGTTGACGTGATGAAGTGTGTGTTGTGTGTTAATAAGGTGCGTATGGGTATTTAAAATAGTGTTTGGTATGTACTTCCTCCCTTTTAAAAGGTTGCTACCTCTATAAATGTGACACTGTTCACACTAACACCTTAATTTAAAGTTTTATCATAGTTATACAAGTTAAAATATAGCCAAGTGAGATCTTGTTAGATTGGTCCCGTCTTATAGTTTTTAGATATGGAACTTTTAGAATTTTTACTTGTACCGAATTCGAGTTATTAATAATTTAAAATGTGCATTGGACTGCGTCTGTGTGGGTCCGTAACAAATACTAAAAAACATAGGAAGTATAAAAACACGCAACTCAACCAAATCCGATTTCATATACTCCCTTAATTATTTTAATTTAATTAAATGCAACATTGGTTTTTATTTGATTTATAGTGACTAGATCGGAGCAAAATCTATAATATTTCTGGATGATAAGAAATAAAGAAAAATTATTGAAACTAGAAAAATTTATAAGTTTGACACTTGATAATGCAAATAAGTATTTTTGAAAAAATTATATAATAAATCACTTAAAATACCTCAAAGTTGATCTGAAACCCTAAATAGGGCAAAAAAATTATTTTATTGGCTCATCCAAAATAGCAAAATGCTAGCAATGCTATGCAACTATATACAAAATGAAGTATTATATCTAAATTAGAATTATTAGATCAAGATTACTTTTTTATGTAACATATATAATTATATTAAAAATTTAATTTTAATAAATAAATACTTCCTCCGTTCTCATTTATTTGCTACGGACCCACTGTGCACGCAATCCAATGCACATTTTAAATTATTAATAACTCAAGTTCGGTACAAGTAAAAATTCTAAAAGTTCGATATTTAAAAACTACACGATAGGACGAATCTAACAAGATCCACTTGGCTATATTTTAACTTAGATAACTATGATAAAATTTTAAATTAAAGTGTGTGTGTGTGAATAGTGTCAAAACCCATGTGGAGCTATTATTTAAGAACGGATGAAGTATAATATTAGCAAACAAATAAATAATACTACCTCCGTCTCATTATAATTGTCACGGACCCACCTGACATGACACATATGCCGATACACATTTTTAACGGTTAATAATTTAAATTGTGTACAATAAAAATTATAAAAATTTCATATTCTAAAACTAAAAGATTAGACGAATCTAATAAGATCTCACTTGACTATGTTTTTTCTTACATAACAATGATAAAAATTCGAATCAAACTTAAATAATGAATACTGCCAAAAAATCAAGTGTAACAATCCAACTGAGACGGAGGAAGTATAACATGACAAAATAATTTTATTTTGAAATTTGGAGATGGAGTTTAATGTAGTGGTCGACCCTTAAATATCCCACCTTAAAATGGGCTTCCATTAAAACTAAATAAAATTGTATATAGATAAGAATCTAATAGAAAATTATTAATTAAGACTATAACACATTTTAATTATTTAATAACTTTACCGGCACAACAGCAATCTTGGGTAATTATGATTGATCCAATTACATCTACTTCTTTAAACAAGGTCTCAAGTTGAATATAAAACATTATTTTGGAAGACATTTTCTTAATTAAACACACCAAGGAGATTAGTCTTGGACTTCAAGAAACTTAAGAAATACCAAAAGAATTATTTAATAATTTTTAAATTAAATTAAGAATACATAGTATTAGTATCATTATACATTAATAATAACCTATCCTACTGCAGTTGCTGGAGATCATTTCTTCCCTGTAAATGTAATACTCCACATAGCATATACTAGTAGATTATTACTATATTATATTGTCCTTGTCAAATTGCAGTTTGCGCATACTAATTTTCAAATGAACACACTTCCCAATTCCCACAGAATGTAACCTCTCCAGAGACTTGCATTATTATTTTACTATTAATAAAAATCAAATCTGAACAACACGACACCTAATATATCAATTATTCTGGAAACCAAAACTCCCTGTTGTTAGTTTTATTCTATAAAATAAACAAATATTACACCATAAAGTTAGACAGAGAAAGGGAGAAAAGGGCAATAATAAAAAAATAGAAAAAATAAAATAAATTTATTAAAAAAAAAAGAAATGAAAAGAAAAAAGTGGTCCAGCTGAGTCTATGGCTGACCGACTTTAGAGAAGCAGCAGCCCTCAAAGATAAGGTAATGAGAAAAAGGAGATACAGAGAGAGAGATATAGATAGAGATAGAGATAGAGAGAGTGGAAGGATACAATGCAATACAATTCATACATAGACAAGAAAGAAAATATTCTCCATTACACCATACTTAGGTTTCATGGCATTTGGTGTTTCTTACATCCAACAAAAGCATGCAAGAAAATCAGCCCTCTTCTTCATGTAATTAAATTCCAACCTTTTCCACTTTGTTTTGAGTGAAAACCCACAAATCCCTTTTAGTTCACTTTCTTTTCTCCAATTCCTTTTGTTCTTTCCCAATCTTGAGTGCACATACACTCCCTCCAAAGTCCAACGAACCGCCGTTGGATTCTCCGGTCTTCATCGTACAATAATCAAGAGCTCAATCTTGCATCCAAAGATGATGTCCGATAACGGCCTCCCGTTAGTCCCTCCATCGGCAAACCGATTCATCCAGGATCCCAATCCCAACCCCTCTCCAAACCCTAATCCGAATCCATCCAACAAGAGGAAGAGGAATCTCCCGGGGACACCAGGCAAGAAGCCCTAATTCAATTATTATTCCCCAAATTTTCATTCATCTATCTAAAACTTAAACATGTTGATTCAATTGTTTCATTCATTGATGAATTTCGTGTCGATTCCACAGATCCGGATGCTGAAGTGGTAGCACTATCACCAAAATCCCTAATGGCCACGAATCGATTCATCTGCGAAATCTGCAACAAGGGTTTCCAGAGAGACCAGAACCTGCAGCTCCACAGAAGAGGCCACAACCTGCCGTGGAAACTCAAGCAAAGGAGCAACAAAGAAGTGGTAAAGAAGAAGGTGTACATTTGCCCCGAGAAGACGTGCGTCCACCACGACCCGGCCCGGGCCCTGGGGGATCTCACGGGCATCAAGAAACACTACAGCAGGAAACACGGTGAGAAGAAATGGAAGTGCGAGAAATGTTCCAAGAAGTATGCTGTCCAGTCTGATTGGAAAGCCCACACCAAGATTTGCGGCACCAGAGAGTATAAATGCGACTGCGGCACTCTCTTCTCCAGGTACATGAATTTAATTCAGTTTCACATTAGTAAAAGCACAACAGATTTTAATTCTTTCTCTCAGTGTGTTTGTTTGGAGTATATTTATTGTTAGTCGTATCTGTTGTGTGTTTTTGTTCCCTGGTGTTTCAAAATTTAATGACTAGTAATAAATGCACAGTATAATTATGTCAGTATCTATACATTTATCTATCCATAAGGAATCATCATCAGTGTTTCTTTTTTCCTGTTTTTTTTTTTGTTTTTATTTAACCTCTGGTTTTGAATTTAATCTGTACATGAGACAGAAAGGATAGCTTCATCACACATAGAGCTTTCTGCGATGCCTTAGCAGAAGAGAGCGCACGTTTCACGCCGATGCAATCGACGGCGACGGCGAATTTGAGCTTCAGAAATGAATTGATGAACGGTGGATTACAAAACCCTGGAATTACGAATCCCCAATTTTCCGGGGGTGGAGGAATGTATGGAGGGATGGATCAATCGGGGCTGAGCCTGGAATTGCAAAAGGGGAGACTGCCAATGTGGATGGACAATCCCGGCGGGATATCGTCGACGACGAACAACAATTTCATGGCGTCATCGAGCTCGACCAACAACCAATTGCCGGAATTAGTGCAGATGAGTTCGCAGTGGTTCGGAAGAGGACAAGAGGGGTTGGCGTCATTCGGTACTGGGAGTGGGAATATGAATGCATCATCATCGACATCAGGTGGAACTATACCTCCTATGCCAATAATACCAATGCCTACAACATCAGGAATGCCAAGAGTAGTACTGAAAGAGGAGCAAGAAAACAAAGGCAATTTGTCCGAAGCTATAACTTCGCTTTATTACAGTACCAACAGCAACAATAATACTACTACTAGTCTGCAGCAGCAGCAGCAGCAGCAGCAGCAGCCTACTGAGACCAATAACTCATCAGCAGCAGCTCCAATGTCTGCCACAGCATTGCTTCAGAAAGCAGCCCAAATGGGCTCAACCAGGAGCAGCACCTCCAATTCCGCTGCCATTTTTGGCACTGCAGGCTTCGGGCTCATGACTTCATCCTTCCCAAATCTGGGAAACCCCTTCAATTCCTTCAACCAAGACGACGCCGGATTGCTCATTCCAAACAGCAATAACAACAACAATCATCACAGCAAGGCGGCAATTGAAGCCGAGAACAGCCTCACCAGGGACTTCCTCGGCGTCGGCGCGAATGAAAACAGCAGGCAGCACCAATTCCTCCAGCAGGAACACGAATTGGCCAAATTCGCATCGTCAATGGGCTCGGCAATGGACATGAGCCATTACAGCAGGAGTCATCATCCCTAGCCCGATGAACCCTGATCATCGGCTGTAAGAAATTGAAAATTGGGGGGTGGGGTTTGTTTAAAGTTTTAATTTTTACAGAGAGAAAATGATGATCAAGGATTGGATTCGATTTGTTCGATTATTATTCGAAAGGGAAGAAGGGGACCGGGGCCGGGGGGGAATACGGAACAGTGGAGGGAGCTAGAAACAGAAGAGATCTTGTGAACTGTCAGAGAAAGAGGGGGTACACTGCTGCAATTTGGTAGAGACGTGACAGGAGGGTGAGATTGGGAATCACAAGGGGAGAAAGTGCAGCAGGAATTCTTGTTACTGCATGTAGAAAAGGGAGTTTTGGAGCATTAAATTTTCTTTGGTTTTTATTACCTTGTAGCTAGGGTTTGATGATATAGTAGTATGTTATTGTTGGACCACCCATGTTACTGTTTGCCTGTGATTCATTGGGGTCAGTACTCATAATATTATGCATGTGGAACTTTTTTTTTTTTTTTTCATTTTTTTATTTATTTTAGGCCTTTTGTTTTTATCTGGGTGTCATTCTAAAATTTCTTGCTTTTTTTGCATTTGAATTTTGAAAAATTAGTTTCGAATTTCTCAGCTCGTCTTGTAGCATGTACTTATGTCTGCATGTATACACATCTACATATGTATAGTTTTTCAAGTGTTTTTAGATTCTTTGATTTTCCCTAGAGAATGCTACTTTCTAGGTTCAAAAACCTATGTGATTTGTTTTTGTTGTTTTTTATTATATACTCCCTCCATTTATATATAAATGTAACATTTGTATAGTTGTTATTATTAATTGAGTAACTTTGAAATAATTTTTTAACACAATTATATAAGATAAAAATAGTCAAGTGAGATCTTGTTGGATTCGTCTAATCGTGTAGTTTTAGAATATCAAATTTTTATAATTTTTACTTATACACAATTTGATATATGAAGTATTAAAAATATGTATTGGACTACGTGAAATGCAGGAATGTTACATCTTTTTAAGAACGGAGGAAGTACTACAATGCATATAGAGCCATAGACATTATAATTATATTGGTGATTGAATGCCAATAATAATAATAATAATAATAATAATAATAATAATAATAATAATAATAATAATAATAATAATAATTAGTCTTGTAATTCGATGGTACAAAAAAGAACTGTAAGCATGTGCTAACTAAATTATTCTATAGAACACATTGCTAGTATATAACTCAACAAATAATTAAGTATTAAATTGTCACTAAGGATCTGTTCTCTGCGCACAGACCTGGAGCTGTGGGAGGAAATAAATACCTCGCTTAAATTGATGAGCGACAAGATGAAATTAGTTTATCCCTTGAAGTGGTGAATAAGAGGACGAAATTATGACATAATTTTAATTTTAAATCATATTTTTAAATTAATACTTTATTTGAAAGACATAAAATAACTATAATTATTGAAATTAAAAAATAATTAAATAATTTACTGAAAACTAATTAAATACGTATTTACGCATCAATATAATGCATGAAATTAAATAAATAGTAAAACTTACTGTATTACTTCTATTTATTAATCGGATAACAGTATGATGGTTGAAGTAGTTTTGCTACAAGGGGGGAAATTATGCTGAATCCATATAAAAATAATACAACTATTTTTACATATGAGGCACAATCGCACAAGGCAGTACGATTCTATCGCGCGCCTTGTGTTGAATTTCTTGCAGTAGTTTCTCTGTTTTTTAATCGTTTCATTTTATTTTTTTACATATTTTCGTAATATTTATATTTATTAATAATTCAAATTCTATATAAATAAAAATTATAAAAAAAAAATGATATTTAAAACTAAATAATTAAACAAATTCAATAACATTTCACGTGATTATGTTTTTTCTTATTTAACTAATTAACTATAATAAAAAGTTTGGTCAAAAATAGAGGTGATATCGCGTCGAGTCGAGCTCGAGTATAATCATACTTGAGCTTGAGCTTGACAAAAAATATTCGAGTTCGAGCTCGAGCTCGAGTATCATCGAGTTCGAGCCGAGTATCATCGAGTTCGAGTTTGAGCTCGAGTAGTTCACGAATATTTTTTTTGCTAAGCTCGAACTTGAGTCTGTAGCTTAAGTTTGAATTTTGTTTTATTTTTTCTTAATATTTGATTTTGGAGTTTTAACCATAGCCTGAAAGACACAATTCAATTTGATACGTGAATATTGTGTTGGTTATCATACAATTATGATAAACAAAATTTTTTTAAAAATATATTTTAATTTTTTAGAATGACTATTTTTTCTCGTTTAGATATTTTAAATAACTGACATATTTTATAATAGAAAATAGAGTGGAATGTGAGGGAGTATGAGATGAAGATTAATTCAAATGTGTGTCAGGGATGTTATCGAGTCGAATCGAGCTCAAATGCTCGAGTCGAGTCCCGAGTCGAGCTCAAGTCGAGCTTGACATGATACGAGCTCGAGCTCGAGTACGAGTCGAGTTTTTTCGAGCCGAGTCCCGAGTCGAGTACGAATAGCACTACTCATTAATAATCAACCTAGTCAAAATTGCAATATGAACAGTGCTAAATTCATTTTTTTTTAAAAACAACAACGGAGGAAGCATATATGAAAGTGGTACGACCGATATAACGTTGCATTGTATTTCTAAGCTAAGATATATAATATCAAAATAAAAAATAAAAAAATTCTGAAGAGTCTATACAGGCTATGATAGGCGGGTGGAAGTTCATGTCACATAAATTATAAAGGGATACAGAGAAGGGATAGGGGGCCAGTTAGGGAATCGAACCCCCAACCAAAAGGTTGGGAGTAAGGAGACTTAATCACTAGGCTAAATCTACATCCCTCTATAACATAAAAAATCGAAATAACACTTACGGTTTTTCTTTTTTTTTTCTTTTTTTTTTTTAATTTAGTTGGATACTTAAATTCTATTTATAAAAGAAAACAAGTTCCATCATACTACAATACATGCACATGCATACATGCATGTATTGTGTGTTTTGCTTGTGTACTGTCTAGTGTTTTTAATTTCTCCCAACTTAAAATTTTTAATTTGGGTAATAAAATGGCAACTATCATGATATCAAATTAGTTCGAGTTCGGAGTTTAAAATCACCCAACCCTTGTGTCTATCAATTTCTGTATTTTAGGCCATCCAAAATACATACTTCCTCTGTTCTCATATAAGTGTTCCACTTCTACATTTCACGCAATTCAATACACATTTTTAAATATTTATAACTCAAATTATATACAAGTAAAAATTATAAAAATTTGATATTCTAAAACTACGTGATTAGACGAATCTAACAAGATCTCACTTGACTATATTTTATCTTATAGAACTATGTCAAAAATTTGATCAAAGTTACTTAATGAATAGTTACTACTATGCAAATGGAGCATTTAAATGAGAACGGAGGTAGTATATATTAAATTTTAATAACTCAAATTGTGTATAAGTAAAAATTATCAAAATTTGATATTCTAAAACCAATGTGGATACGTACATCTTAAAAAGTCTGCATGTGCATACATCATATAAAACAAATTTTCCATCACATAGAACATATCTCCCATAATATATCATTCTATCATGGCCCATCAAACATGCACGGAATATTATTTCATATCAAGAAACATTTCTCCCATCACATGTACAGAATTTGCACATGCACATGTATGCACTCAATCAGCACCCTTCTAAAAACTACGTTATTAAACAAATCCAATGAGATTTCATTTGACTATAACTATCAAAATTACTAAATAAATAGTAAAGTAATAAACACTATGACATTAGTGTAATTATATATAAAAACAGAGGACATGCTCCGACCTGTCACATGCAAAGTGGGCTACTTTGCACATGGAAATTAAACAAATTGGAAGCAAGATGAACTAGACTTAAACAGTGAGAACAAATACGCAAATTTGCACTAATTCCTTAAATTCGATCGACCTTTTATGCTATAATTGGATGCATGTGCCCATATACTATACGCTACCTATAAAATCCTCTCAAATAATTAAGTTGTGTTTTTTTTTTTTAATTAAAAAAGAAAAGAAAAGTGTATGGATCCTCTACACACAAATCTATATAAACCCTTCACTGATTATGATCCTCCTATCTCGTAATCGAATCTTATATAATATATAAAGAATATTCAAATTCTTCATTTTAGCTATTTTATTTAGTTGTTAATTAAATTACTCACAGCTAATGATTTTTCATAACAAATTCTATTGCTATCTTCGTTAATATTGAATTTTGGAATTTATCGATTTATTTATTCAACCGTTAAAATAAAAAATTACGGTGATGTATGGTGATGTATGTTCATCCCTAACGATCATACTAATTTACAATATTATATTATAGTTTACATCATTTGGAGAATACAATATTATATTATAGTTTATATAATATCATAATATTATATTATAGGGTCTATGGTTTATAGAGTCGAGAGGAGATAGATCTCAAGTTCTCAACGCAGATCCGCGTGCGGCCATGGCGGAAATTGGGCAGGCCATCAAACCCAAACCTCGCCCGATTATTCGCATCGTCCTATTTATCATTGCCCACACTCTTAGTCAGGCATAAAAGTTTTGTGTATTTATCTAAATTCTTGACACTTTAACATAAGTATAACAGATGAAACAGACGAAATAAGTGTTGTTATTAACGTGCTCTTGTGCAGATTTAGTAGTTCCATGGTTGTTGAAACTACGACAGAACGACCGAAGCAGTTACAGTCAGACATGTGCGACAGTTTCTGTTTGTGTGCGCGTGTCCAACCGACCCACACGAGTCTAATTCGTATCTCTGTGTATATATACCTGTATTTAGACTCTGTGTATGAGATTTGAGTTGTAACTTTCACTTTTACACACATTACACACTTAGTCGGTTTTTCTCTCTAGATTTGATCGTTCTATTTTCTTGAGAGTGTTAGGAAAATCCTTGATGTGAGTTTTACATTTTGAGAGATCTTTTGTTCATCAAGGTCTGTGTTACATCGATTCAACAAGTTTTCTTGTTGAAAGAATTTCTTCATTCAAAGTTTTTGGAGTTGCCTTGTGAAGGAACTCAAGGGAGATCTGAAGGATTGATTCAGGACATCTGCTACACCTGAGTTTCAAGATCTGAGGATTCAAACAATTGGAGAAACAGGATTGGACGAGCTGTCCGGTGATCGTGGTTGTGGGGGAGTCCAAACAACGATCAGTCTACCAGCGAGGAAGTCTTGGTAACAGAATCTGTTTTGATTGTGTAATTTTTAGGTCTAAGATTTTTGAGTGATAGTTTAGAGCCTGGATTGGAATCCCCCAGACGTAGGCCGAAGGCCGAACTGGGTTACCAAATCACGTGTCTTTACTTTCTGCTGCATTACACTGATTTGCACACTCTGATTCACACACTCACTATCGTTCACACGTTGTTTTAACTACTGCTCGACGACCGCGCTAAATCCAAGATTTTACGTAATCTGGGACCAACACTTGGTATCAGAGCGGCAGACTCTGATATAGTAGAGGCGATCTGAAAAATTTCTTGGAAAGATGAATAGAGAAGGTGCTTCTTTGTCTAGACCACCATTGTTCGATGGAACGAATTATAGATATTGGAGAACTCGGATGAAGATCCATCTTATGGCACTTGGAGATGATGTTTGGGACGCAGTCGAGACAGCCTGGCAACCACCCACTCGACCACGAGCTACAGCTGATGGTTCTACGGATCCACCTGGAAGTCGACCGGCAACAAAGGCTGAATATACTCAAGCGGAGAAGGATGCCAAGAAAGGGAATTATACGGCCTTAAATGCGATTTTTAGCGCCATGGACGAAACGCAGTTCCAGCTAGTCACAAACCACACACTGGCTCATGACGCATGGAGGACTCTAGAGGTTATGTATGAGGGTTCGGAGGATGTTCGAGCTACCAAATTACAGCGAGTTGAAACCATGTTCGAGAATTTGAAGATGAACAAGGATGAATCTATTTCGGTCTATTACGGGAGGTTCAAAGATATTGTAAATCAAGCCTATTCCTTGGGATTGATTTATGATAATCAAAAATTGGTTCGAAAGATGTTGAGGACTCTTACCAAGAAGTATGCTCCGAAGGTTGCAACATTGGAAGAATTGGATAAGTTGAACACCATTACATTGGATGGCTTAGTGGGAATTCTTCAAACATACGAGATGAATCATCTTGAAGAAGAATCATCAAGGAGTATTGCTCTCAATGTGGAAGAAGAAGATTCTGGAAACTCCTCTGAAGACGATGTATCTTATATTTCCAGAAAAGTGGCAAAGATGTTGCAAGACAGACGTACAAAGAAATTCTGGAAACAGCAAGGTCGCAGTTCCAACGATGTTCCGACGACGGACAGACCACCTCGCAGAGACTTCAAAAGAAAGGATAGCAGCAAAGTTGATCGTTTCAACAACAAGAAGAAGGACTATGACAAGCCGGACAAGTTTGCCTCGGTGATTTGCTATGAATGTGGAGGCCAAGGACATGTTCGATCTGAATGTGCCACTGCCAAAAGAAAGGAAATGCGAGAAAAGAAGGCACTGCAGGCTACTCTAGGTGATCAAGACGATGACAGAACCACTGAAGCACAGAATTCAGATTCTGATGAAGTCGTTGCATTCACTCTAAGAGAAACAAGTCCTACTATAAAAGCTATTGTCAAGTCAATATGTTTTTCACCTAATAATTGTGATTCTGATTCAGGTGAAAGCGATGATGAGTACGACCAATTACTTGCTGATTACAACGAACTCAAAGAGGATTTTGAAGTTGCTGTTCGGGAAAACAAGAAGTTGTTAGGACAACTGGCAGACGTCGGAATTGCTTATGATCTTGAGGTTGAAAAGAATGAAAACTTGCAAAAGGCGAACAACACTCTTAAAGACAGAATTCATGTTATGGAGAAAGAGTTTGATGATCTCAAAGCAAAGAACAATGAACTTCAAAAGGTATCTAAAGGTAAAAATCAACTTGATGAAGTTTTATCTATGGGAAAACGTATTGATGATCAAACAGGCTTAGGCTATAAGAAGCAAAGCACTCCTAGCAAAACAAAGTTTACAAGTGGAGGTTTCCTCACTTCAACTACTGATTCACCACCTGAGCTGATAGTCGGAGAATCGTCCAGACGACAGAAGGACTGCCTGTACTGCAATCTGCCTGGACACACAGCTGAGACATGCATGCGGATTCTAAGAGATCTTATGAATGGAAGACCAGTCGTGTGGCCTGATCAAGAGCTTCGAAAGAAATTCAGAATGCAGAAGGCATGGATACCTAAAGGTAAAACTAATAATAATAAAGATTCTGCTTGTTTTGTAGTTCTTTCGGTGCAGGAACAACATCGAAACGAAAAATGGTATTTTGATTCGGGATGTTCAAGGCATATGACGGGAAGAAAAGATGTCTTAGACAACTTTACTGAGAAAGATTGTGGAGCCGTTATGTATGGAGATGGTACAAAAAGCAAAATTGCGGGTTATGGTAAATCTAAGGATGTTACTCTTTCTAAACTCTCTAGAATATTCTATGTAAATGGTCTTACTACTAACCTTATCTCTATTAGTCAACTTTGTGATGAAGATCTGGAGGTTAGGTTTACTAAACATAGATGCATAGTATATAATGATCAAAATGAGATTGTTATGATGGGAGGCCGTAGCAAGAATAATTGCTACATCTTGAAGGATGATATTCCACGGATTCTACTGACCAAAGATGATCAGACTACTCTATGGCAGAAGCGACTTGGACACCTTAACTTTCAGTCACTGCATAAACTGAGTAACTCGAATGCTGTTCGCGGGTTGCCGTAACTACAGAAGAACGACCAAACCATCTGCAGAGATTGCACCAAAGGAAAGCAAACCAGATCGAGACATAAGAAGACTGATGACATTAAAACAAAAGAATGCCTCGACCTGATACATATGGATCTTATGGGTCCAACCGAAGTGGAGAGCTTAAATGGTAAAAGGTACATTTTAGTATGTGTTGATGATTTCCCTAGATATTGTTGGGTTTTCTTTCTTAGGTCAAAAGATGAGACTTTTGAGTACTTTGAGGCCCTGAGTAAAAGACTCATGAATGAGAAGCAAAGGAAGATTTCACGAATCCGAACTGATCATGGCAAGGAATTCGAGAACCAGTCGTTCGATCGTTATTGCGACGACAATGGAATCACTCATGAATACTCAGCCCCCAAAACACCACAACAAAATGGTGTTGCTGAAAGGAAGAACCGAACATTGCAAGAGATGGCCAGATCAATGCTTCACACCAGTTTTATGAGCAAAAGATTTTGGGCGGAAGCTATTAACACTGCCTGTCACATCATCAACCGAGTGTTGTTGAGACCACACTCCAACTGCACACCTTATCAACTTTGGAATGGTAAAACTCCACGGTAAAATACTTTCATGTTTTTGGTTGCAAATGTTATGTTTTAAATGATAGAAATCAATTGCATAAATTTGATTATAAATCTTTGGATGGATATTTCATTGGTTATTCTAACAATTCTAAAGCATACCGTGTCTATCTTACTAGTGATAAGAAGGTTATAGAATCTACTAATGTTCTCTTTGAGGATCTTGATCTTTTAGAAAACAGGGTAGACGATGATGAGTTACCTCTTACTCAAAATCATGAGAATACTAATGGTGCTGAGCAATCTGTCACTGAAGAAGAACATGCTAGTCCTAATGTTCCAGATAAAGGCCCTGATAAAGATTCTGAACCAGAAAAGGATGCTGATACAGACACTGTTGTCGAGACGACGGCAGAACCACCCTCTGAAGTTCAGAACAACAGAAAAGGTTCTAGAGTGAATAAACATCATTCAACACTGGATATTATTGGAGATCCACAAGGTCAGAGACAGACTAGGCATAAAGAGATTAATTTCAAAGATCTAGCAAGCTACAATTGTTTTGTTTCTATGGTTGAACCAAAGAATACATCTGAGGCGTTGAAAGATGAGTACTGGATTGCTGCAATGCAAGACGAGTTACTGCAATTTGAGAGGAATGCTGTCTGGGAGTTGACAGAACCACCGCAGAACGCCAACATTATTGGAACGAAATGGGTTTACAGGAATAAGACGGATGAGAAAGGCAATATCATAAGAAATAAGGCAAGGCTAGTTGCACAAGGTTATACCCAAATTGAAGGTTTGGATTATGGCGAAACATTTGCTCCCGTGGCAAGGATGGAAGCCGTAAGAATACTTCTTGCAATTGCGTGCTCTTTGAATTTGAAGCTGTACCAAATGGATATCAAAACAGCCTTCCTTAATGGTAAAATCAAGGAAGAGATTTATGTTGCACAACCGATTGGATTTGAAGACCCGAAGTATCCAAATCATGTTTATCGAGTCAAAGGAGCCTTATACGGATTAAAGCAGGCACCCAGAGCCTGGTATGAAAGATTGTCAAAGTATTTGGTGGACAATGGATTTAAGAGAGGAAATGCAGACAAGACGTTGTTTGTGAAGCGTCAGAACGACCACTTAACGATAGCTCAAGTGTATATTGACGACATCATTTTTGGATCGACGTCAGTCAAACTCAGAAAGGAATTTGTTGATGCTATGAAATCAGAGTTTGAGATGTCTATGATGGGAGAATTACACTACTTTTTGGGATTACAGGTTAAGCAAGAGCCTGATGGTATTTTTCTGTGTCAAGAGAAGTATGCTAGAAACATGTTGAAAAAGTTTGACATGGATGATTCTAAGGTAGTCAGAACACCGCTAGGACAACAGGAGAAGCTGAGCAAGGATGAAACTGGAAAGTCAGTGGATCAAAAGACTTATAGGAGTATGATTGGAAGTCTACTGTACCTCACTGCTACAAGACCAGATATTTCATTTAGTGTAGGTGTATGTGCAAGGTTCCAATCCGATCCTAAGGAGTCTCACATGAAAGCAGTAAAGAGGATTATGAGATATGTTAAAGGAACAATGAATATTGGAATTTGGTTTTCAAAAAGGTCATCACTTGACTTGATTGGATTTACAGATTCTGATTGGGCAGGTTGTTGTGACGACAGGAGATCTACCACTGGAGGCTGCTTCTACTTGGGAAACAATCTAGTAAGCTGGTATTCCAGAAAGCAAAATATCGTAGCTCTATCAACAGCCGAGGCAGAGTATATTGCTGCCACATGTTGCTGTTCACAACTTCTTTGGATGAAGCAACTACTCGAGGACTACGGTATTCATAAGGATGATTTTTTAGTTTTCTGTGATAATACTAGTGCAATAAATATTTCTAAAAATCCTGTTTTACATAGTAGGAGTAAGCATATTGATATTCGTTATCATTTTATTAGAGATCTTGTAGAGGATAATGTTTGCAGGATTGAGCATATAGCGTCGTTGGAACAACGGGCGGACATCCTAACCAAAGCTTTAGATGGAGAAAAATTTGAAGGCCTAAGAAGCACCTTGGGTCTTTCCTATCATAATTAATTTGCTTACACTTTGGGCCTGACGAATTTCGTGTATAAGTATTCTTCCACAGGCCCAACACACTTCAAATGGAGAAAATCTATCCGGATGGTCATGATTATGCACGGCAGTCAAGATGATGCCACAGCAGCGTCTGTAACCGCTGCACACACATCAATCACGTCGCACGTCTTCAGAAACTGCCGCACAACCCTTCCCCTTCCGGCTACCTCCTCCATTTAAGGTTCAATAACTCTCCATTTTTATTCAAGCTTTCTTTCTCACACTTTTCGAATTTGAGCTCTGCAGCCAGAATTTGAAAATGGCAACCACCAACGATCCCGACGCTCCTCACTCCGCTACCTCCTCCACAACGAATTCGTCGTCTGGGTCACCGTTGGACGCCCAACCTATCTCGGTTCTACCACCTGTTCTCTATCTTCCTCCTCCTGCTGCTGCTGGAACTTCCGAGCAGCCACCCACTGAGAATCAACCAGACCCCCAAAATTCGTCAGAAACCCAAAATCAGCCTAACCCTAACCCCGAAATCACTATTGATCCCTCATTTGTTGACCAAGTTGTTCGAGAAATCAATGCTGAGCATCAAACGCCACCACTTTCCCCCCTGCAAAATCAAGGTTTACATGATATGAACCAAGAAGAAATCGATGAAATTACTGCTTCACAGCAAACTGGAGGTCCTACTGCTGTTGCGACCACACCAGAACCACGGAGGAAATCGACCAGAAAGCGAAAGGAGCCCACTCCTACGCCCACACCAGCACCAGTAGTCACAACTTCAAAGAAACCACGAAAGGAACCAAGGCCACCCCCTCCTGCTTTGAAAGCCGAAGATGCTTACAGTCTCAAGTTCTACACGCGAGACATGAGGACTTTTTCGAAGGAAGTTCTTAAAGGAAAGGAGTTCAAGCCCGAAGAGATTTTCAAGCATAACCATTATGACGTTTTAGGCTTCTCGGATCTTTTACAAGAAAGGCATTTGACGTATTGGGCTAAGGGTCTCACACACTACTCACCCAGTCATGTTCGAGAGTTTTATGCGAACTTACATCCTGAGATCCTCACTCCTAATTCTGCTTGGTTCGGTAAAATTTACATTCGCGGTCAATTTCATGAACTAACCCCTGCTGTGATTCTGAAGTTGTTGAAGCTACCACCCAACGATGATATGAGCGACTGTTTGGATTTGATGCCGGAAGATACATTCACTACTGCACTGGAGATTTCTAACCAGAAGGTTAAAAGCTTTGGACGGAACAAATTCAGTATTAAGGAGCTAACACTGAAGTTTTACTGTCTATATCAGTTTTGTAGTGCTAACATCCTTCCGACTTCTAACCAGTCTCAAGTCAGCACTATGATGGGTAAATTCATACTCTGTGTGGACAAACATATGGGTCTAATCAATTTTGGATATTTTCTTCTTAAGCAAATGCTAGGGTACACCTCTGGGAGAATCAAGAAGACGATCAATTTACCCTATCCAGCTCTCATTACCGAATACCTTCTATCCATTGGTGTGAAGATCAAGGAAAAGCATTTGGTTGCTTTGAAGGAGTACAAACCACCACCACACTTGATGGACATGCATAATGACATCAAAAATGGCCCTCCTCTAACTGGTCCTGCACTTGTGCACCAACTGAAGCAGCGGATTCTTCGTCAGAACGAACGGCTGACAACCTGGAGCCAGGAAGCTATGGCTATAAAAAGGGAGAATCTCAAAATTCTTCATATGCTTCCTTTGTCTTTTGATGCTTCTGACTTGCAGGCAGATGATGAGGATGTTGCTCTTGATGATGAAGAGTGATATTCCATCATGGGGGAGATGGATGGTGTTGGATGGTACTGACTGGTAGTGATGACAACTGGGTAACGATATTTCAAAACTTTGGTTATTGTTTTTGGATGTTTTATTGCTGGACAATATTGTTGGATGTTTTTGATGATGATTGTTTTCGATGACTGTTTTTGACTGGATGATTACTGAACTTTTGGATTTGAACTATTATTGGTCTGTAATAGTTAGGTAATCCTGATAACTGCTGAACTACTTGCTTTTTAATCTGCTCTGATGATTTTATATCTGCACTGTGATTCTACTCTGAATGTTTGATGGATGTTGTTTCTTAATCGTTTTGACTCTTCTGTAACATCCTATTTGTGTATCACATTGTTTTGCTCTGATATGATCTCTTATACTCTTTGGACTTAGATAGTTTCAACACCATTTGGTGATGGAATTATCATCTCCACAAGAGTGGGGGAGATTGTTGTTATTAACGTGCTCTTGTGCAGATTTAGTAGTTCCATGGTTGTTGAAACTACGACAGAACGACCGAAGCAGTTACAGTCAGACATGTGCGACAGTTTCTGTTTGTGTGCGCGTGTCCAACCGACCCACACGAGTCTAATTCGTATCTCTGTGTATATATACCTGTATTTAG
The DNA here is from genome assembly GCA_030278955.1 of Hygrophila difformis. Lineage (NCBI taxonomy): Eukaryota > Viridiplantae > Streptophyta > Magnoliopsida > Lamiales > Acanthaceae > Hygrophila > Hygrophila difformis. The sequence goes on from JAOANR010000001.1 coordinate 17,387,181, forward strand.
ACTCTGTGTATGAGATTTGAGTTGTAACTTTCACTTTTACACACATTACACACTTAGTCGGTTTTTCTCTCTAGATTTGATCGTTCTATTTTCTTGAGAGTGTTAGGAAAATCCTTGATGTGAGCTTTACATTTTGAGAGATCTTTTGTTCATCAAGGTCTGTGTTACATCGATTCAACAAGTTTTCTTGTTGAAAGAATTTCTTCATTCAAAGTTTTTGGAGTTGCCTTGTGAAGGAACTCAAGGGAGATCTGAAGGATTGATTCAGGACATCTGCTACACCTGAGTTTCAAGATCTGAGGATTCAAACAATCGGAGAAACAGGATTGGACGAGCTGTCCGGTGATCGTGGTTGTGGGGGAGTCCAAACAACGATCAGTCTACCAGCGAGGAAGTCTTGGTAACAGAATCTGTTTTGATTGTGTAATTTTTAGGTCTAAGATTTTTGAGTGATAGTTTAGAGCCTGGATTGGAATCCCCCAGACGTAGGCCGAAGGCCGAACTGGGTTACCAAATCACGTGTCTTTACTTTCTGCTGCATTACACTGATTTGCACACTCTGATTCACACACTCACTATCGTTCACACGTCGTTTTAACTACTGCTCGACGACCGCGCTAAATCCAAGATTTTACGTAATCTGGGACCAATAATAAGGTATAGTGTATGCTTTTCCCTTTTGTGCCTTTTCTCTGATTAATGTTGTTAGACGTCCAAAAAATTGATGATTACCCAGTTCACTTCTGGATAAAATGGAATTAATGAATTTATATAAACATATTAGTTATATTGATATTCATAAATTAATTATCTATTCTTATTTAGTGACGAAGGTAGTAGTTCAAGCATTGATTCAATATATTATATTTGAACTAATATACAATTTTAGTGTTTAAAACTTATAATTTTCAATGTAAGTTTAATTAGTAAGTGACAAACTTATAATATGTTTTACTTGCTAGTATAAACTTATGTCTATCTTGATATATAATTTTACTTTTGCATTTACAATCCTATGGATTCCCCTTTATTTGTGAAGCTTGAAACTCCAATTTGATTACCTTTAAATAAGCTTTAATGTTTGTTGCAGGGTTTGCAAGCCCTATTCTCTCCGGTGATGATGCTTCTGGAGGGCACAGATTGCCGAACATGATACTGAATTTGGGCTCAAAGTGTGCTAGTAATGTTATGTAGGTATTTTCATAGACCATGTATGTATATAGACCCATTTGTGTTGTCCTTGAGAACTATTTGAGCGCCAATGTGGCCATAAAATGGTTCAATTGGAATGCCTGTATAGACGAGTTCTTCTGATTGCAGTATGTACATATATCATGACACATCTACTGGTTATGAAATCTAGTGTCTTCAAATTTTTCCAGTTTCACTAGTTTTTTGACTAATGATAGTGATTAATTCACAAACCTTGTAGGCTGTCATTGAGTATGGCAGATGCTTTATGGAATCACCATTACAATTGCTCTCTTCGAGCTGGCCACTAATTATATGGATGTGCAATTGCATAGGTGGATGTTGGTTTGTGAACCAAGGATTTCGGTTTGTGTATGTGAAAATTGGTCATTGTAATTGGAACTTGTATGGATATTTGGATGTTTATGTTGGTTTTGTTGGGTACAATTTCATGTTATCTAATGGTAAGAATTCTTTAAGAAAGTAGGTAAAGTGTTATTGCCTCGTGTATTTGGATGTTTGAATTGTGTAACTGGAATGTTTGCTACTATTTGGATGTTGAATTGTCCATTTAGCGGTTGACATATTTTGAATATTTTATATATGGATGTGGAATTGTGTAGGTGGATGTTGAACTATTTTGTATATGGTTGTGGATGTGCTAAAGATCCGGATGTTGGTTTTGTAATTGTAAGTTGTATGTGTACTTGGATGTTTATGTTGGTTTTGTTGGGTGCGATTTCATATATTATAAGATGGTATGTATTGTTTAAGAAAGTAGGTAAAGTGGTAATGTCAACATGGTAAATGGTATTAGTATAAGTTGGTAAGAAATACATGGTTAATAATTAAAAATGGTGAAATGGACGGTGGGTGGAGTCGTCCCAGAACCGTCCTAGGTGTGTTTACCATGCAGAGATGCACAGACGGTCTTGGAACGGTGGTGTAGAGACCCTCCTGTGCGATCAGGACTGTCCAATTTCAAAACAAAACTTTTTTTGCTTGGTAAATCACATATGAAAGCCTTGGCAATTTGATATAAGGACTTGGAAAATGGCATATGAAGGACTTGGTAAATTACATATGAAGGATCCGGTAAATTATATATGAAGGACTTGGTAAATTGCGTATGAAGGACTTAGTAAATTACATATGAAGGACTTGGTAAACATACATATGTAGGACTTGGTAAATATATTTGTGGTAAATCACATATACCCAAGAAGGTGGGACGGTCCTGGAGGCCAATGGACGGCCACGTTTACAACAATTATCACTAATAATAATATTAAATCAAATAAAATATCTAAATAAAAATATTTACATAAAAATATTTAATTAAAATAATTTTCTATTATAAAATAATTAAATATTTGAAAATATAATTATATACTTCCTCCGTTTTCAAATATTTGCCCCATTCACAAATTGATCACTATTCATACGATGTATTTGATTTAAAGTTTTATCATAGTTATACAAGATAAAATATAGTCAAGTGCGGTCTTGTTATATTCGTCCCGTCTTGTAGTTTTTAAATATCGAACTTTTAGAATTTTTACATGTTCCAAACTTAAGTTATTAATGGTTTAAAACGTACATTGGACTGCTTGCAGGGTGGATCCGTAGAAAAAAATTAAAAACAGGAAGTATATATAATTAATTGTTTTATATTATAAATATATAATTTAATTGTTTTAATATTATACTCCGTATTATATATAAAATTAAAGATAATATAATTATATCCATTAAATCACATTGCATAACTCCAAAAATAGGTTACCACGTAACGATAAATCATCTAAAACACCAAAGGGGTATGGACGATAAATCATCTAAAAAAATTGATCAATAAATTGAATTAAAAATTTAAGTTCCATAATTAAAATAATTAAATTATTTTATTCCATAATTAAAATATTTTATTAAGTTCCAATTCGATTCAATAATATTCGAAGAACTTATCAAATCAAAGCAATACTATAGTATTCGGTTCGTTTACTACCCTAGCTTGGACTTGGTAAATCGTCCTACTTATATGTGGTAAGCCTCATATGCATAATGTGATACGATTTGATGAAGATATTGACGGATAAATACACATTTAGAACTTTATTATGAGTACATAGTGAAACATATAACAGTATTTGGATATACGAACGAGTTTGAAGTGACGTTGACCTTGTGACTAAGGAAAAACTTATAATTCACGATCTGTAGTCATCATTACAATAGTAAGATACAAATGGATGAAGATGTTGACGGATAAATACACATTTTGAACTTTATTATGAGTACATAGTGAAACATGTAACAATATTTGGATATACAAACGAGTTCGAAGTGACGTTGACCTTGTAACTAAGGAAGAACTTATAGTTTACGATCTGTAAGCACCATTATGATATAAGATACGATTGGGGATCATTTAGTGAAACAAGTAACAATATGTGAAAAATAACGAACGAGTTCGAAGTGATATTGATCTTGTAAGTAAGAAGGAACTTCGAACAAGTAATAATGACATCGGTTTTGAGCCCTAAACCCTTAAACGGATAAACTTACAACATTCGCTTATGTGATTTACCACATTTTTATACATAGTATACCATAGATCTAGGATAAAGTTACCATGATCTTCATCCACTAATTAAATAGAAAAAAAAAATTATTTTATGTTATACTTAAATAAAATATAGATAAATAAGTTAATTAAATTAATTAGATTGATTCTCTATTATATTTCTACATAGTACCAAGTTATTGGTATGAAGTTTACCAAGTTTATTAGTATTTGCTTTACCAAGTTTATGGTATAAGGTTTATCAAGTTCAGTAGTATGTGCTTTACCAAGTTTATTAGTATGTGCTTTACCAAGTTCATTGTATGTGCTTTACCAAGTATATAAGTATGTGCTTTACCAAGTTCATTGGTATGTGCTTCACCAAGTTCCTTAGTCTGTGCTTTACAAATGCTTGTTGTGTAGTTTACCACACTGTCCTTATGTGCTTTACCAAAAAATACCATACATCGGAACTGTTAACGTATGTGCTTTACCAAGTTCATTAGTATGTACTTTACCAAGTTCATTGGTATGTGCTTTACCAAGTTCAGTAGTATATGCTTTAGCAAGTTCAGTAGTATATACTTTACGAAGTACATTAGTATGTACTTTACCAAGTTCATTAGTATGTGCTTCACCAAGTTTCTTGATATGTACTTTATTAAGTGCTTGTTATGTAGTTTACCATGTTGTCCTTATGTGCTTTACCATGTTTCCCTAAAACAATGGACAGTTCAGTGGGACGGTACGTCCTATACGCCGAGGACCGTTCACTTGAGTCCAATCTCACTGCTTCATTTTTTTCTACCACATCTCTTCATATATCATTACCAAGCATACAGTTCTTGTTACAAAGTTTCTTTGAATTTGTTTACCAATTCCTTTCAAAGAAAGTTGACACATATACTAACCAAATGGAACAAGAAACCTACGTCACCAATTTAATGTGCATCAATTCCCCAAGTGTTTGTTGTGTAGTTTACCACGCTGAAGGAAGTTTAGGGCATTTGGGGGTATTTGGGTATTTTCTCAAACAAGGGTATTTCAGTATTTTCTCATCTTTGTCTTAAGTAACTTTGGTGTTTTATTTTTGTTGAAGTTTGATAATTGGTAGGGCCTAAACTCTAATAGTTTAGATTGTGGGGCTTTGATTCTAAACATCTTTGGGGAGTACTGAGTAGGTATGGGCTGGAGTTTTCCCAAAAAAATTCCTCCTAGAGGAAAAAGGAAATGTATTCCTTCCCTTCACTTGCGAACAGCCCCAAAGCCTATAGGCCCATTTTGTATTTTTAAGAAAGTAATTACTATTTGGATTATGTGCAACAATCACATGGGCCCATAAAGTTTGTTTCACCATTTTGAAATTTGTTAGGCACCACACAAAAATTGCAATATAACTTAAATATAATACTATACATTATATTCTCCATAAAATTTAAATATTATTAAATAATTTTTCATTTTCTTCTATAATATTAATTTTTCATCCAACTTTCCTAAACTAACCATTAATTTCTCTTCAATTTTTTCTTTAACAAACATAATTTTGATTTCTTTTTCCCAATTCAAATCTAATGGATGGGAAAATTGCTAGCATTGAGGGCTAGGAAATTCATATGCAAATTGCTATTGTTCAATAATTGTGCTACCTTACCCGATTTGAATTTAATTTAAGGTAAACCTATTATTATTATTATTATTTTTTTATTTTTTTATTTTTACTTAGTGCTTATAAAATGTTTGGAGCGATATATTGGACACAAGCAAATCAACCCTTTTAGCATCAATTTGATTTCTTTCCGAATGTTTGGATTGTTTGAATGGCTTGGTGGTGGTCTTGTTACTAAATTCGACAATAGCTCCATCTTTTATATTAGGCCATGAAGCTTGATTGTTGATTCTAGGGATCTCTTCTGCACGCAACTTTTGGAAGCTTTTTGGAGCTTTTGGTAGCTTTAGCTTTTATTTTAAAACAAAAGCCCCGTTCCGCACTCAAGCTTTTGGGAGCTTTTGGAAGCTTATTTTTAGAATCTACCTGTAATAACTTTAAAAAATAAGTTGGTAGCTTATTGTTGAGCAATTACAATTTTAACTCAATAACTAACTCACTACCCAATAGTCTATATAAATGTTTGTCCTTTTATGTCATTTCATACATTTTTTGACAACTACAACTAGTTTACAGAACACTTAAATAAAACTGATAGCTACAGCTCCCACAGCCTCCTACAGCTTCAGCTCCCTATAGCTGCAGCTCACAGCTACAGCTCACAACTACAGCTATGCGTGCAGAGCGGGCCCTAAATCATTCAATCTTTATACCATTCTTTCCTCCTCTATTTTAATCACATGCCGTATATCTAGAAAATACTACTAGTCAAGTTTACATACATTTACATTAATATTTTAGAAAATTATTTAATCACCCACAAATGATCTTAGTTCAAGAAAATTTTAGAAATATCCAACATAATTTTATTACAACACTAGAGGGTTGAAGTGAATCCATCCGTTTAAATTTTTATCTCATTGGCCCATTTAAAATGAATAAATTAAGATACTTATGGCCCATAGATTTGTGTCCATAAAATTTTATAAGTTACGGGAAAAATAGAATTCTTAATTCTGGCCTAATTAGTTCATTAAAATCCACTATGGTTTGAAGACATCTTCAATGGTAAGACAATTGATTCAGAATTTTAATATTGGTTCATACGCAAGATTAAAAGTAGATTCGATGACGATCAAGAGTTACAATAGCTAGGGAATGGAGACTTGACGTTGTGGTCATGTCCACTAACTTCCAACCTTATAGTTAGTGGTTCGATTCCTACGCGCCCCCTATCATTTCCCTTTATCTTATTTATAATTTGTGTGGTGTTGGCTTCCACACACATTTGGCAACACACGAATGTCAATGTCTATTAAAAAAAAAAAAAGAGTTGCAATCGCTCCGAATTCCGATCTTTTAGACATAAGGCATTTGGATACGATATTATTTCCCAAGTGAAAATTATTTGAAATCTTCCATATTAGGATCATGCTTATCGTCCATTATTACTCATATTTATTATTTATTTATTTATTTATTCATTCTCACTACAATACATGTATTTGTATACATATTTGGTATTGAATTTGGACACTGAACTTTTAATAACTAAAACTTTCACCTCTAATAATTGAAATTTGGGATATAGCGAACAGATTTTTAATTGCTAGAACAATATTATTATTATTATTATTATTATTATTATTATTATTATTATTATTATTCCGTATGTCATTAACTTTACACATTTTATTCCGAACACGGTGAGATCGATTTTTAACGACAGACGCGGCGGTAACGTATTTTTCTCGTTACCAGTTTTTTTGTTTCATTTTTCTTTTGTTTTCCTTTTTATTATTTTTTCTGGCTTCAACCTTTTCCTATCCTTAACTGGTTGTAATACAAAATAACTTTAAACATTTTATTCATATAATCATTTAGATAACTATATAAAGGATGAAATATGCTATTCGACATTGGGGATATTTGGGAGTTAGCGGATAGCGGATTTGGAAAAAGAATTGTATGGCAATATGCTCTTTGAATCTGCTATCTGCTAGCGGATCACTCGCTCCCCAAACATCCTCAATGAATATCAAAAAAATTGCACGGAATGTGTGGGTTGTACTTTGTAGTATAGCCAAATGATTGGACAAATTTTTTTTTTGGTAAACAGTAACACTCATGTGTCGGCAAAGGTGTGTGGGAGTCCAAACCATACAAATTGCAAATGGGATAAAGGGGAGGAATAGAGGGCCGGATGGGGATCGAACCCCTAACCTATTGTTGGGAGACGGGGGACTTGACCACTAGGGTAAGTCACTAATGAATTATATGTGACAAGAAATTAAATATTGTCGTTATATTCACTCAAGTAACAAAAGATCTAATCAGTGGCCCAAATTGAAATCATTGGATTCTACTTATCAAATAATGTGTCACTTTTGGTTGGTGTAGATTCATCTTTTAGCCGAAGCCTAACAGAGAGAATTGGGTGCACGATAACTCATGCCACATAAATTATAAAGACCTAAAGGGGAGGGAGGATGCAGAATCTTTGCCACTTGAATAGTCCTCATCCATGTTGGTGTTGATTTGATACCAATCTATGTAATCTATGTAACATATAAAAACAACATAGCCTAACCCACACACATTTTCCCTCCAACTCTCCTTTCTCTCACAATTCAACAATTAAAATTCTCTCTTTCACACACCAAAATAATTTCGAAAATGTCATTTTGCCCAAAAAAAAAAATGGAAAAGAAAATAATAAATAAGCCAACATTAATATTTTGCCTCGGAAAAATGCACAATCTCGGATCTCTTATTTAAAACCCCTACCGCACCTCCTCGGTCTTCCAGTTCTCATTTACGTTTCTCCTTTTCATCTCCCAATTTTCGATATAGCCTTCGGAAGCATCCGCCCATGCCGGCAGTGCCACCTCCCTGGACGAATATTGCATCAGCCTGTCATCGCTACGTTAGAGTTGTTGGACCGATCTCGACACCATCGCTCATCCTTCATCTTGATTCAATCTGTAGGTGTTTATCCCGATGTGGACGCCATCGTTCAGTGTCTCCTCCATCTGTACCGATCGCGCGAAAGCTGCCTTCGCCAGACGACCACCATGATAAGTCCCACCCTTCCTTCCATTGTTCTGCTACGCTCTTTCTGTGTTCTTACATTCAATTTTTATTTTCGGGTTAATTATGCACAATTGCCCCAAATTTCACATCTGGGATTCTAACCCTAATTTGTCTATGTCTCTGTTCTACGATAATATTGTTATTTTTGGTATTGAATTCCACGTCCGCCTTATGCAATATCGCGTCAGTCGCACCGCCCAACGCCTCTATCAGAATCTACCTTCTTACTAGATTCGAGCAGTTGATGTATGTGGTTTCTGAAAAAGGAAGACTAAAACCCAGGTCATATTTTAGATTTGCTATTTGCCTTTAATGTGTTCTTAATCTTCTGTGTTTGTTTTGTACAAGCCGTTGGAAAAAAGGTGCAGAAGTGGGAGTTGCCACTTTCTCCAATGCTATGCATTATTTATATGTCGTTCAAGCCTTGCCTTTTTGTTGTGATTCCTTATTTCCATTTCCCGTTACTCATTCTTTAATTTTGGGAATACAATTGATTTTGGGTTTGGTGATTCTTCGCATTGACTGTATTGTTGGCCTATATTGGTTTGTTCTGTGCTCAGCTGTTCAAGTTCGATGGCAAACGGTTTCTCAACATCTCTTTTGGTTTCTCAATAAGTGATCTTCTAAATGTGGTTGTGAAGGTATCTGTTCTTTTAATTCTCGATATTGAATATCTGTGCGTCATTTAGTTATGATAATATGAATCTTTATTGGGCTAATGTTTGATTGGCAGACACAATTTTTTTTTCTTCTTTTTTCAGTGTTTTGGTTTCTCTAATTCCTGGCTGCTTATGCGTTGTTTTATTGCTGGATAAATGGATTGATTCTCCCCGTCAGGTAGTTATACTTTTACATGAGGTATGACTGCAGATTAAATCTTATTTCCTGTCCTTATCACCGAATAGTTGTGCTTCTATTCTTATCACCGGAGTAAAGTTGTCATATTTGGCCTCCTAATTTAATTTTAATTTATGTATATTACCTTATGCATTAATTGTTTGTTTGATTGCTTCGCTAGCCGACCATGGGTATACTGTTCTCTGTGTGCAGGAGCATCAATGGATTTGTGATTTAATTTGTTAGTTTCTCTCAGGAAAGGACCTCACAAGATTTATGGTGTAATGCGACATTTATTGCCTTATTTTCAAAGGCTCTATATGATGTTTTTTTATCCAAATTGAGGGCAGATGCAGATTGAGTTTTATGGAGACTTTGATTGCTGCTTTATCAAAAAGTTTAGGTTATCAGATAGGAATCCACTGATGTACAGAGCACATAGATTGGAAGTGTGATTCTGGTATCAATTACTGTCAAGAACATTTAGACGAGATGTGACTTTTGTTATCTGCCATTGATGGAATGCTACTTCTTGGGTTTTGTATTGTGATAGTGTGAATTTTGTGCTTGTTAATGACATTTGTTTTGAATGTTTATGTGGTGTTTTGGTACCTCTTTACTCTTGTTGTGTTTGTTTTGTTGTTTGTAGGAGGATGGCATGATAAAGGAAAAATTTGAGCAAAGTGGAAGAAAGAAAGAAAGAGACATGCAACCATGACTTCCCTAGTCATGGCCATGACTAGGTAGAAGACCCAAGTCCATGGGCCCAAGCCATTATACAATTGAAGAAAGGGACAATGCACTTGAGTAGGAGAAGAAAAAAAGAGAAAAGAACAAAAAGAGTAGGAGAAGAAAAAAAGAGAAAAGAACAAAGATTGAAAGGGATGGGCAAGAAAAAAAAAGGGAGAAGAGAGGGAGGGAAAAAAAAAGAGGAGAAAGAAAGAAAAAGAAGAAGAAGAAGAAGAAAAAGAAGGAGAGGAGGCCAAATCAAGTTCTTCTCATCTTTCATATTTGGAATTTGGTTGTATCTCTTCTTTACTTTTGTTTTCTCTTCTATGGATTTAGAGTAGTTTTTCATTTTCTCTAGTTTAAAGACTTGATTAAGAATGGCTTTTGGAATTTGTGAGATGATGTAATTTGTGAACTATGAAACTTGATGTTTGTTGGTATTTATGCAATTCCTATGTTTAAGGTTTACTATTGTTGAATTGGATGAATGTTTAGGGCCCAAATATTTGTCTAGTTTGATAATTGATTGCCAATTCAATTTGGGTATCCGTAATTGTACTTGAATTGAATAGGTGGTAACCGGGTTGATTAGTTCCTTCCCGGGGAATTGTATAATCAAATTGGGAATTACTCCGCGTAGGTAGTAATTGGTTTGAATCAGGCTTTTCTAGATTATAATGCAATTAGACAACATCTTCTACGGGCGTACCTAGGAGTGTTAGTTTGATTAGGGGCAATTAACGGGCGTACCTTAATTGTCTAAACTGAAAGGAAAAGTTGGTTGTCTAAGCGGACCTGACAACTATAACTGGTTTATCAATTGGCACAATGTTTATGCATCGATGATCTTACCCAAATGCCATTCCAAATCAATCTTTGAACTAGAGGTTTTTAATTCCAATACTTTGTTTTAAATTTATGTTCTTGATCTCACTCATCATTTTCATAGTTTGTAGAATTACTTAGTTTTTAGTTCTTGTTATCATTTTCTTGTTCTCAAAATACAAAACCCCCCCTTTTAAATATTGTATATATTATGAGAATGTGGTATTCCAATCCCTGAGGACTCGACCCTTGTCACTGCTATACTATATTTATTTTGTGCTTGGTGACACAGGAATTAAATTATCTTTTGCAGCTATACGACAAGCTGCCAAATTTTGGCGCCGTTGCCGGGGAATTGGCGTTCAACTACTACATTCTGTGATATTTTTTTTTATCTTTTTAGTTTTAATTGGTATTTTCCTTGTTTATGCCTCGTTCTTCTCGTACGGGTGAGTTGATATTTGATCCAGAGATTGAGAAGACAGCTCGTAGATTGACAAGGGAAGCCAAGTTAAGAAAAGAATCTAAAGTTTCTACATCAACTTCTGGTTTATCATTGGCTACAGAGCTGGACACTTCTAGTTCCAGTGGTGAAGGAAGTGATACAGAATCTTTAGAAGAAAAAAACATTGTCATGGCTGAAGATAACCGCACATTGAGGGAGTTGGCTGCTCCTGACTTGACACAGCAACCTTTATGCATTACATTTCCTACAATTGATGATGAAACTCCCTTTGAATTAAAATCTGGATTGATCCATTTGTTGCCTGAATTTAATGGTCTTGCAGGTGAAGAGCCTCACAAGTATCTCCAGGAATTTGATGTAGTATGTTCAAGCATGAAGCCCCCTGGAGTTACAGATGAACAAATCAAATTGAGGGCATTTCCATTCTCATTGAAAGGGAGTGCAAAAGATTGGCTCTATTACCTCCCGGCAGGTAGCATTACAACATGGACAGACATGAAAAGAAAGTTCTTGGAGAAGTATTTCCCAGCCTCAAGAGCTGCAAATTTGAGGAAGGAAATATGTGGCATCAAACAACAATCAGGTGAAACGCTCCATGAATACTGGGAGCGGTTTAACAGGCTTATAATTAAATGTCCTCAACATCAAATCCCACCCCAATTGTTAATTCAATACTTCTATGATGGTTTGTTGTTGATGGACAGGAACATCATTGATGCTGCAAGTGGAGGAGCTTTGGTGAATAAGACTCCAACACAAGCCTGGGAGTTGATTGATCGAATGGCAGAGAATACTCAACAGTTTGGCACAAGGGATGCAATGCCAACCAATATGCCAAGTGATTCTTCAATGCAAACAATGCAGCAACAACTTTCGGAGTTGACAAGCTTTGTTCGTAAGATGGCCACAGGAAATATAAAGCCAACTGTCCAGGTGAAGGCATGTGGCATTTGCACAAGTATTAAACATCCAACTGATGCATGCCCAACTCTCCAAGAAGATACACCGGTGGATGTAAATGCACTTGACTATTGCAATTGGCGTCCACAGTACAAACCATATTCCAATACTTACAATCCAGGTTGGAGAGATCATCCAAATCTTCGGTATGGCAATCAACATCAACAACAAAATCATCCATCTTCAGCACCACAACAAGTACACCCTCCTCGTCAATATGAAAGGCAACCACCTCAAGCTGTAACAAGTTCAAGTCCATCTTTGGAAGAATTGGTGAAATCCATGGCCACATCAACTTTGCAATTTCAACAAGACACGAAGGCAAGTATTGAAAAATTACAAAGCCAAATGAATCAAGTGTCTGAGGAAGTTAGGCAAATTCGAGAGAAAGGAAAATGGCCAGCTCAACCCGAGCCAAACCCGAAGAATGTCAGTGCCATGATTTTGAGGAATGGAAAAGAAGTTGAAGGTCCTTCTCCAATGTCAAAGGAACAAAATGAAGAACAAATTGAGAAGGAGATTGAAAAGGAGGCAGAAACTTCTAACAAGGTAAATTCTAATTGGATTCCTTTATATCAAACTAAAATACCTCTTTTTCCTGACAGGTTAAAGAAGCCTCCAAAAGTTGATAAAAAGAAAGAGATGCTTGAAATATTCAAAAAAGTTGAGTTGAACATTCCACTTTTGGAAGCTATAAATCAAATCCCCAAGTATGCTAAGTTCTTGAAGGAATTGTGCACCAACAAAAAGAAGCTTAGGGGAGATGAGTACATAATAGCAGGTGAGAGTGTATCTGCAGTCATAAAAAGAAAAATCCCACCCAAAACCGGTGATCCAGGTATGTTTTTAATTCCTTGCAAAATTGGAACGAAAGAGGTGAGCAAAGCCATGTTAGATTTAGGTGCTGCGATAAATGTGATGCCAAGATCAATATATAATTCCCTAAATCTAGGTCCATTGAAAGAAACATGAATTATTATTCAACTTGCTGATAGATCAAATGCTTATCCGGATGGTATGTTAGAAGATGTGTTAGTTCAAGTTAATGATGCAATATTTCCTGTAGATTTCTATGTTGTGGATATGAACGATGATCATTGCTTTAATCCACCCCCTCTTTTGTTGGGAAGACCTTTTATGTATACTGCAGGAGTGAAGATTGATGTGAAGAAAGGCACTCTTACTTTGGAATTTGATGGAGAAGAACTTTCTTTCAACCTTTCTAATACTATCGAACATCCTGGTGATTCTAAAGCTTTATATGCTATTGATGTTATTCAACCTTGTGTGCAGGATATTCGTGAGCTTAATGGTAAAGACCCTGGAGATATTGAATGGATAGATACTGTAAACTTTGGGTCTAACAAAAAATTTAAGTTGAATGGAAAAGATCCACCAGAATTATGGCTTGGAGCATTAAGGGATAAAAATGGTGGAATGGATTTGAATAATCATGGATATCGAAAAAAATTGCAATTGCAGAAGTTTGGTGGATTTTGGTATGATGCTTATGAGAATGGTTGAAGAATTTGGAAGAAGTCTAGCTCAAGGACTTTAAACAAAGCGCTTCTTGGGAGGCAACCCAAGCAAATAAATTATTTTGATGTTATATATTTTGTCATGTTGATCATTATATATTTGGTATAATTTTGATTTGTTAATGGCATTTTGTTTGTGATTTTGTAGGTTTGTAGATGTGAAGATGGAATTTTTGGATCAAGGAATAAGTTGAAGTGTTTAAAGGAGGAAATTTTCAGTGAAGGAGGTAATGGGTACTCATGAGCATGATTAAATCGCATTTAACTTGCTGAAATTCAAAAAAAAAATAAAAAAATAAAAATAAAAATAAAAATAAAAATAAAAAATAAAAATAAAAAATAAAATAATAATAAAATAAAATTTCAAGTTGAATTCGGGAAGGAACATACATGTTAATCGTGCCCATGTTTAAGACCTTGGTAGAAGCTTGTATTGGAAACAAAAATTCAGGGACCCTCTGTACCCTTAGTCATGGCCATGGATAAACTTCATTTGCATACCTGCATTTGGTCCTTTTTTTGAGCTTTAATTTACAGGCAACATCCCTATGGTTAGTCATGGTCATGATTAAGCCTCACTTACTCCACTGTATCAAAATGAATTGAGCTATATTTTTCTGGGCACCCCACTATCCTTATTCATGCCCATGATTAACTCACCCCAACCCTCCTGAAGAGTATCTCTCAAACAAAACTATTTTCCCCAAAACCCAAATTACTTACTGCCTCCTCATCCAAAATTCTCTCTCCCAGAACACCAACACCATCATTTTCTTTATTCTTCCCCAATTATTTTCTTCTCCTACTTCTATTTTCTTCTCCTTCTTCCCCAATACATCCGCCCACCTCCAGCCCGTCCGCCGCCCCTCGTCGCCCCAACGCCAGCCACCGGAGCGCCGCCACCCCTCATCGTCGGAACCAGCACCGCCGCTGCTCCACCCTTGTCGCCGCCACTCCATCAACAGCGCTGCTCTCTCCGTTCGCTCCCCAGACGCCTCCCGCCGCTCGCGTTCTCGGATCCAACGCCTCCACCTCGCGCCGTCCCGAGAGCGCCGCCGCCGCCCCTCCATCTTCCCCACTCGCCGGCCGCCCCTCGTCGCCTCCGCCTCCGCCTTCGAAAGCCCAGCGCCGCCGCCGATTCGCGAGCGCTGTCAACGCCCCAACGCCACCGCTCCCTCCGCCATTCGCCTGATCCGTCGCACCACCTCAGTCTCCGTCGCACCACCTCAGTCTTCGCCCACCGCCGCTAGCTCCAACCAGCGACGCCCCTTCTTCCTTCCTGTTCAGCAAACGCCGGCCGCCGCTGCTACGCTAGCGTCGTCCGCCGCCTCTGTGGTAACAGCTTTCGTTTGGCTTTCACTATCCGGGTAATCTCATTTCAATTTTGGGAAGCAATGGACTATGGTAATTGTTGCTTCTATGGTATCTCTTGTCTGGTTGAATTGCAAGAAAAATTTGCTCTAGATTTTCTGGATTTACTGTGATATCCCTGTGTCGATTGAATATTGAAAATTGATTGTGACAAAGTTTGTTGTTGTGTGAATTGGAAACTGTGAAAAGAGCATGCCTTTGGTTGATTGCTGATATTGAGAAGTTTGATTTCTTATGAATTGAATACCGCGAAAAGTGCATACTTGTGGGTTACTTTGTTTTGCAAGTGGTGAAATTGTTACTTGGAAAGGAATTTGCTTATGATGGTGTAATTGTTGTGGAAGTTAAAAAAAAAAAGGGGCATGTTCTTGTAATTTTTCTTTCACTAGTTTTGAGTTTATAAAGTTAAGAATCCATCGTTAAACTTGCAATTTGATGTTTTTGTCGAGAGATGATACTGCTTGGGAAGTTTTCTGTGTGCAGGGATTCAAAAATGTCAAGTAGTAATGTTCAAGCATTTCAAAATTCCACCCTGCCGTGCCATCAAACCCCTCATGAGTTTCAAGGGGAAGTTCTCTTCCTTTATCTTTTTAATACATTGAGGACAATGTTGATTTTAGGTGTGGGGGAGGAACTATCTATAAATTGCTTGCCATTTTCTATGAAAAATTTAAAAAAAAATTAAAAAAAATTCAAGCTGTTTTATATGAATTTTTTGTTTTATGTGAATTTTTTTTGTGAATTTGATGTGAATATGTGACTGAATTGAGTCTATGAGGTTTAAGTTGACAAATCTTTTGAGTATGATTGATGATTTCTGACATTGAACATGTGAAGCCAACTATTTTGTGAACCATGTGAGAATCTGAGCCTCTTTCCAAAATGCTTGTTGTTTCTAAAAGAAAAATACACTTATCTCAAGCTTTTGGAAATTTCTTTCTTGTGTGAATTATGTGGTAATCATTTTGACATTCTAGAATTTGAATGATTATACATGTTGAATTGCATTGATTGAATCCAATATTTTGAACATGATAAGGGCATTAGGATAAACCTTTTTAGCCTTCTTGTTGGCCTTAACCCATACTTCTATCCCTAGTTTTCCATTTTGAGCCTTATATCCATTTTCTTTGTTTATATATAACCCTTAGCCTATTAAGCCTTTTTCTTTTTGTCATACCATTGCTTTCGAACCCTAGTGATTGAAGTACTTTCATAAGTCATTATGGTTGAATTTTTGTGTTGGTTGCGAAAAAAAAAAATAAAAAAAATAGCTTAGAAATTGTTTTCTTTTGGAATTCTCAAGATATTTTGTTGGATTCTTGTAGTACTTGTTTGATTGTCAAAAATGTTTGTATATACATATTCCCCTAAAAAAAGCATTTAAAAAAAATAAAAATAAATACAAGGGCAGTGGATGGATATAGCTTGACACGTGTTCCTCTGACCTCAGTGTTATGAACATAGAGTTGAAGTTCCATCTGCACTTTTCAGATTGTTGAATTCCTCTAATAAACATGACTATGCTATTGAAGCCCACGAAAAAAAAAGAAAAAAAAAGAAAGAAAGAAAAAAAAAGAGAAAATAAAAGGGGATATATGTTTGGCAAGTTTTGTTTTTGTTTAGTTTATTGCTTGGGAAATTTTGGGATTGTTTGGAAGTTGTATATAGGATGATCTTTTGGTTTGTTTATTTTAGAAAACATTGGGAGGATAGAATAGAGGTAATTTTTGTTATTTTGAACCTCTTAGTTTTGTTTTGGTTTGGCAACCATGATGTGCTATGAAGTTTTCTATGATGACTCTTTGGAAGTACTTGCATTCACTTTTGCCTTTCTATTTCCTTTTTCTTCCTACCCCAACCATGGCCCCGTTATTACCCTTTGTGAAAGACCCTTTGATTCTTAATGTTGGATAATATATCTTTGCATGGGAAATGTGATTTTCATTCAAGCCTATGGGATTGTCATTTTGATTTATCACTTGAGTGCTTATTTGTTCAACCACACTTGATATTGAGAGGAGTGCATACACTATATCCTTGGGAGGTGTTGGCTTAATATGTTTGATGTTGGATTAATTTGATTGTACTTGAATGCACTTGTTGATTTTAAACTCTCAATGATTTAATTTAGTTTCTTTTGACTCTATGCTTGAGGGCAAGCATACTTTAGGTGTGGGGGAATTTGATAGTGTGAATTTTGTGCTTGTTAATGACATTTGTTTTGAATGTTTATGTGGTGTTTTGGTACCTCTTTACTCTTGTTGTGTTTGTTTTGTTGTTTGTAGGAGGATGGCATGATAAAGGAAAAATTTGAGCAAAGTGGAAGAAAGAAAGAAAGAGACATGCAACCATGACTTCCCTAGTCATGGCCATGACTAGGTAGAAGACCCAAGTCCATGGGCCCAAGCCATTATACAATTGAAGAAAGGGACAATGCACTTGAGTAGGAGAAGAAAAAAAGTGAAAAGAACAAAAAGAGTAGGAGAAGAAAAAAAGAGAAAAGAACAAAGATTGAAAGGGATGGGCAAGAAAAAAAAAAGGAGAAGAGAGGGAGGAAAAAAAAAGAGGAGAAAGAAAGAAAAAGAAGAAGAAGAAAGAAGAAGAAAGAAGAAGAAGAAAAAGAAGGAGAGGAGACCAAATCAAGTTCTTCTCATCTTTCATATTTGGAATTTGGTTGTATCTCTTCTTTACTTTTGTTTTCTCTTCTATGGATTTAGAGTAGTTTTTCATTTTCTCTAGTTTAAAGACTTGATTAAGAATGGCTTTTGGAATTTGTGAGATGATGTAATTTGTGAACTATGAAACTTGATGTTTGTTGGTATTTATGCAATTCCTATGTTTAAGGTTTACTATTGTTGAATTGGATGAATGTTTAGGGCCCAAATATTTGTCTAGTTTGATAATTGATTGCCAATTCAATTTGGGTATCCGTAATTGTACTTGAATTGAATAGGTGGTAACCGGGTTGATTAGTTCCTTCCCGGGGAATTGTATAATCAAATTGGGAATTACTCCGCGTAGGTAGTAATTGGTTTGAATCAGGCTTTTCTAGATTATAATGCAATTAGACAATATCTTCTACGGGCGTACCTAGGAGTGTTAGTTTGATTAGGGGCAATTAACGGGCGTACCTTAATTGTCTAAACTGAAAGGAAAAGTTGGTTGTCTAAGCGGACCTGACAACTATAACTGGTTTATCAATTGGCACAATGTTTATGCATCGATGATCTTACCCAAATGCCATTCCAAATCAATCTTTGAACTAGAGGTTTTTAATTCCAATACTTTGTTTTAAATTTATGTTCTTGATCTCACTCATCATTTTCATAGTTTGTAGAATTACTTAGTGTTTAGTTCTTGTTATCGTTTTCTTGTTCTCAAAATACAAAACCCCCCCTTTTAAATATTGTATATATTATGAGAATGTGGTATTCCAATTCCTGAGGACTCGACCCTTGTCACTGCTATACTATATTTATTTTGTGCTTGGTGACACAGGAATTAAATTATCTTTTGCAGCTATACGACAAGCTGCCATATTGTAGGTTAAAAAAATGGGTGCATAGAAGAATACTATTGAAATGGTGGAGGGAACTCTCGAGAATGGGGTTGGTATGTTCTCATAACTTATTTCAGTTGAAATATATCATTGAGTTTGAGCAAAACCAATATCTACTGATTTGGAATTCAAGCATTGATTTGTTCTCTTCCTAGATTTATTTGTTAATAATGATTCCAAAATAAATCTTCTACCTCCCATGTTTTTGAGAACTAAATGGAACCTATTTATGCAATTCTTGTTTTTAAGATCCCCTACCTCCCATGAGATGCTACAGACTGGCCGTCGTATGTGTCTAAGCACACGTGCTGATTATCGTCCAATGATGAGGTATGTGGTGGCCATGCTGAAAGAGATACAGGGCACAGACCCGTTAGAACTGAGCGATCTCCTGAAGGGAAGTTGTGTATCAACCACCCCTAAATCACTTCGGCCTCCCCTAAGACAATGGTGTTGCAGGGGTGCTCAAGCTACTCCTTTGCATTCTCTGATGACTCAGTTTGATTCAAATGTTAAGAAACGAGATCTTTTGTGGATATTATTGTGAAGGTGGAATTTAGTATTTCCATTGAGTAATTTGTGTTGTAGTGTGGATCTCAATTATTATGCAATGTTCACTTAGTTTCTCTTTGTTGTTGTAGTGTTGTGGAGTGTAATAAATCTATGTGTTTGATCGAGGATGAAAGAGAGAAAATGAGGGGTCCTGTACTTGATAGGTAAATATTTGTGGAACTTTTAACTACACTCTGACCACTATTGTTTATGAAACTGATGATTTTCTTATGCAACTTTATTATTATTTTTTTTAATTTTGTTTTCATATTTATCAAATTTACTTGAAATTATTTCCAATTGCCTCTTACTAACACCGGATATATATATATTTTTTTTTTTGAAGAAGGTTATTTTATTCCCAATCATAACAATGTACGATTACTATTACAACCATCATTCCTCCTGCACTGCAAAATGACCCTAGCAATACTTGCATATTGAAGACGACTTCAACCTAAATTCAAAAGCATACCGGCAGCACGAGAGCCCGAACTTTGTGAACAACATTTGGAAGCAACTCTTCCGCCTCAATACCATTACAGCAGTAAAAAGAATAGAAAATCAGTGGCATCTGATGTCAACCGTCCTTCATCAAGATCTTATCCAGGCAACAAAAAATGTCATGAGAATCAACATCAATAGTAGCGGCATTGGCTTTGGCAGCTTCTCTGATTACACTATCCCTTCATCAATAATTTTAGTATCCAAGCAACTCCACTATATAGACTCTCTTCCCCATCATCTCTAAGTTAGGATGACAATAGACCACTCATGTAATGTATCACAGTGAACAACCTATCAACTTGCTTCAACATCTCGTCTCCCCTACAAGAAATGTTCATGCCAATGTTTCGACACAGTAAATAGATAAAGGACAAAAACTAGGAAGATAAGGGCAAAAACATAGGGTTCAGAACTGGTGATTGGATGAAGGAAAATGTGGAACAGTAAAAAGAGGATGAACACAGATAGATCCGTGAATGCAAACACAGAAATGGGCATAGCGGGAGAGTATCCCTTCCAAACTCCAAACAGATGAAAACCCGCAATTCCCATCCCAAACCCAGACTGTCTATGAAATCAATACTCGATACGACAACTCCACAACATTCATATCCCAACACTCACATACTGATACTAACACCGGATATGTTAACAAATTAGATCTGTTTTAATTTTTATAAGTCATTATGGACTCATGTCTAATTTTTATATAGTTTAGATTTAAAGTAATCTCTATCTTTGGCATTCTTTCGTGTAGTTTTATTATTCATGTATAACTTTCAGTTTTCTTTATATGATATTTTTTAAAATGAGTGAGCTGTATAAGTATTTTGTTTTAAGAATGAGAACAATACATTATGAGCTTCAATATATATGTTCAGATATAATTTTATGCTTCTATTTTAATATAATATTCAATTATCATTTAAAATAATTTTATGAATGGTCAATTTCTTTAATTTTTTTTTTGCTTGACAACCTATTCAGGCTAGAGGAATTTATGAATGGTTAATTCATATACATAATTATTGAGATTTTAAAAATAATCCATTTGTCTTTTCTAAGAAAGTGAAGTACTCCATAGGTAATATAAATAATCTTATATAGTATTATTCAATTATTCATCAATTATTCCATGCATAATTATTGTTCAATATAGATTTTTCAGTCAATTAAATACATGATAATTATTAATCTCTACATAGGTAATATAAATAATTTGTATACGTTTCAGTAAGTTAATTAATGCAAATACATACATCTACATACGTATTTGAGTCAAAGAGATGGTTTGTCACCCCCATTTATGTTCACAATGTTCAAAGATAATTTTCTTCCCTTTATCTCTCTCATCATTGTTCATCTCTATTATATTGGTGGAACTTCCCAAAATTATTAAATTTAATTTTTATTTTAATATTTAGACAATGAATATTATTTTTAATGAACCTATATATAGTTAAATTCAAGGATGCAATTTATAATTAAATCTATATAAAATTGTGTGTAATTTTTGTCAACTTTTTGTGTCTTTTGTTTTTCTCTGAACAAATTCAAAGACTAAGATTAGGCCATATAATTTTGATTTTAAATACGTTTAATTGTATAACTAATTCACGCTTTTAATTCTAAAGGAATTTGAATAACATGGCATATTACTTATAATTAGGCTGAATAATTGTATATTATTATTTAAATTTTTTGAGTAGGGGTTTGTAATTGATTATCATATAGGGAATTATTCCAAAAACAGATAATCTCAATTCACATATATATTTTTTTTTCACGTCATAACCTTGGCATTGTATGTAACTTTGTATTCGACCAATTTTTTTTAAAGTGTGTGTAGGTTATGGTTTTGATAGGGTTCAGTTACGATGCGGAGGAACCACTGTCTTTATGTACTAACAATTATTTATAGCCTTTGATTTAGTTTTAAATGAATGTTGTAGATTTGTTAAATGGGAAAATTAGTATATCTAAAGAAGTCATGATTACATTAAAACTAATACATCTAAAGAACAAAATATTATCATGTGGTTTTTTTTAAAAAAATATTACAATTATTTATCTTTCATTACTATATTAAATTAAAAAAAGAAAAATAATGTATATGCACTATATATCGTACGAATTTTTCTATAAATTATTGGTTTAGCTAAATTAATTATCATAATAATGTATTGTGCATGTGCCTTTCTCAGATTCCAACTTGAGCATTTGAACAGAGTCAAATGAAGGTTCAAAGTAATTATGTAAAGTAGAAGCATGAAGATGAAATCAACTGATGTTCTCACACAATTTCTCTTTCTTCACAGTTTTCAATCGATTAATGTTGTTCTCATTAGAAAATAAAATCGGTGTCACTCTTCCAAAAAAAAATTGGTTGTCACCTTCTAAAATGGCGGTACATCATCTTCCAATTCTTTTTTTTTGTTTGGTTGGCTATTGAAAGTATGGGATGTAATACCCGAGAATTTTCCATCATAAAATAAAACAATAGTTAAATAAATAAATAATAGATAAAATAAATATCATAAATAAATAAATAAATCCAGCAAATAAAAGAAGTAAATAAAGACAAGGAAATGAGAAATGAGATTTTTACTTAAAAAGGAATTAAAGGAATTTAATTAAATAAAAGGATGGATTAAAGGTGAATAAATGGTACACCAAAACACGACACTAATGAACTCGAGGATTCGAGTCCAAAACATCCAATTAGACCGAGAATAAATTTAGAGAGGAAGTAGAAACCCGAATATACCCCGGGAATCGGAATTCGGGAGCATAGAGGGATAGAAACCCGAAAGAGAGGCGGAAAAGCACGACGGATCGCACGACCCGCCCGGACCGAAGTCCAGGCGAGAGTCGCGCGGTGGCCGCGCGGTGAAGTGGGATTAGCGCGCCACGACCGCGCCACTTGACAGATTTGGTTGTTGCGTGAATCTCTCGCCCGAACGCGGATTTTTCGACTTTCGGTTGAACATCTCTCGACCCAAGACCTTTAGGTCAGATGTGGACGCCCTAGGGATTGAGAATTCTATAAATAAGCCCCTTGGGAGCCCCAAACAAGTTTACAAAACCCTACAACCTACTATACGTTCGAAACCCTAAATTCGGAGTCGACGGAAAGCACCAAACGGAGGCAGCAGCTTTGGACGAAAATCCAAGGATCTCCAAACGTTGTGGTAAGCTCTAGTCCGACAAATCTTTTCACGTTTCAATCCGAAAACGGATTCTAACTTCGATTCTTTTCTTTCTACACCCCGTATTGAATCTAGATCGTAGAACCCGACGAATGGAGAGGAGAAACGGTGATCTGGAAGCCACGCCTCCGAACTAGACATCCCCGACGTTCATAGACAATGTAAGTTAACTCTTACATGGTTTTGGGATGAATTAAAACATTCAAAACTAAAAGATTAACAAGAAACCGAAAATCTGTCAACTATTACTTTCTACCGACGCAACAGATTTGATGAATTTTTTTCGAACCTTAAAACGAACTCAAACGGAAAAACTTAAAACACGAAAAACGTTCCTAAGACTTAGATCTAGCTACTGTAAATGTTTGAGAATTTTTGGAATTGATTTGATATGTGAAAACCCATTGAAATCGAGCTGTATGAATCTAGATCTTGAAATCTTGGACAGAACTTAGGAATGATCTTGATCACGTTTTTGACATAGGATCTAGGCTGTTTTAGATCTTTGGCCAAACATGAAAGTTAAAGATAAATGTCTTAAGATGATCCCTGTCAAATTTCATTAAATTTGGAGTTGAATTGCTATTGTAGAATTCGAAATCTTTAAACTGTGACACATTAAACTCGGACAGATTTGTTCTTATGCGAAAATTGGCGATTTTGACCTACTTAGGTATCTTGGATTGAAAAAGTTAAAACACGGAAGTTGTAGATCTTGATGTTTCAGAGTCAGATATGAAATTTTGGAATTTTTGGAATTAAATCTGATTTTAGACGAAATTTGGAGTAAACTGTGATTTACCGAAACGAAATCTTGAAATCTTGTTGAAACATGGAATTAACCTTTAGGGTTGAAACGAATTGAGATATTATTTCTAAATAAATACAATGGAAGGCAGATTTTAAAAACTAAATCCCCTTACAAACTTGATAAATTAAAATTAGGGGTGAGTGCTCTGCAGGGTGCCCCCTAACGATTCACTTCGTGCCGTAATGGACGATGGTGACCCCGCGCGCTAAACTTGAGATATGGATTGCCTAAACGGCGAAATATAGAGCCTACACTCTCGTGAATATCCGTATGGGTTTTCCGAGGCTCCGGAGTGGTACTGGGTATGGCTGATACGGTTGCGGCCGCCGGGCTACCGGCTAAACTTGTTGACATCGCGATTTTATCGTGAAACTTTGAAATACCAAATCGGGAATGTAATGGGGATTCTAAACTAAATTAAATTAGATTAAATTATGTTGTTGTCCAATTAAATTATTTAAATGCTTTATTTAAATTATGGCTTTTGTGATTAAACCATGTGATGTGTGTTATTAAATAGAGCCCTGAGATAATTTAGGCTATTGGATACTCGATTAGATTAAATTATATATTATGTTATTATCATGCTTTTGTTAAATTATTAAATTAATGGCTTTTAAACCCTACGATCATGCATGTGTTAACTTACTCAGCAATTTTGCTGACCAAAACCATTTTTATTCCTTTCCTTACAGAATATGTGGAATGAGCATGTGTGAGCACGATTCATGCATGGGATTTTGGGGAACACTTATTTTGCTTTTAAATTTCGTACTTAGACTATATTATGAACGGGCCTGTTTAACCCGTGTTTTGGCCATGTCGGCCCCTTTTATATTTTCCGCTGCGATATTGTACTAAACTAAATATTTCCGCTGCGCTATGCTATCATTATTTTCGAATTATATTGTATGGGCTATTTTGAATGCTTTAAATGTTTTAAATACTGCAATACCTAGCCTTGCATCTCTTTGGTAAGCTCGGAGAGACCGTGTCTTACTAGGGAGATGTGGCGGTGACATCCCGACTTGGGTGACCAAAAACCGGGGTGTTACAAGTTGGTATCAAAGCCCGGCTATTTTTAAACTATTATTTTTAAACTACTATTAATATTTTGACTATTACTTTAAATTTTAAATTATTATTTCCATGGAGAATTTTTTTTTAAAACCCATGGGAAAAATATATATATGGTGCATTAAATTATTATTGGGGGGGGGGGGGAATATCATTTGCATGTGCATGTTGCATATCTGTTATGAACTTAGAATCTTGGCTAATTGAACCTAGAATCTTGGCGAAACTTGAACCTAGAATCTTGGCGAAACTTGAACTTAGAATCTTGGCGAAACTTGAACTTAGAATCTTGGCGAATTGAACCTAGAATCTTGGCGAATATTAACTTAGATCTCTTGCTTGCGCTAGATGGCTAGTCAAGACATGATGCAGTTGATGGTCAGGATGATGAGTGTTCATCTCGATTCCCACCAGACCCTAGAGCAGATGAAGTACCGTATGGCTCAATTGGAGGCCAATTTACATCACATGGGCAACTTGAGAGAGGCGGATCATCACCGCATAAACCAACTCGAGCGCCAAGTCCAAACCCTCACTACACAAAACTTAATACTAAAAGAATACATCGACGCCCACGGGCAAGACTTAAACACTATCTTTGACGACCTACTACCGCCGAGTTCGGAGGAAGATCCTGCTACCCCACCGGGAGACGTCATGAGGCACTAGAGATTCTATTGTTAGACATTGTTTTGCTAGAAAAATATTTCTACTTTTGTACTAAAATTTCTTTTGAGGAAATAAAATGCCCGATTTATTTTTTTTAAATCAAAACAAAACAAAACAAAACAAAATAAAATAAAACCCCGAAGCATACGATGCTTCTTAATTCGAACAAAGCACCACGTGCTAAATGGCAATACACATATACATTTATATAAATCGCTTAGACTATATACTAAATTCACAAAGTCCTAATCGATCCTATTTGTACCAGAATGGCACCCAGAGGAAGAGGAAGAGGCAGAACCCAACCCGCTCCCCAAACCACCACTGAAACACCTACTGAAACACCACCAAACGTCACTGAACCAATCCAACCTGATGAGGAACAGCCCCAAGGTGCGCAGGACGCCCCCGCACCGAACAATGTGGGCGATCGTCTTAGGACGATAGAGGAAGTGTTGATTGCGCTCGGGAACGCGCAAGTCAACCAGGGTCAAGCTGCGGCGGTACCTCTGCCCCAAGCTCGCCCTAACTACCTGGCGATGGTGAATCCTTACCAGCCACCCCACTATGCTGGTGAGGAGGATCCAGCTAAACTGGAGGAATGGATCCGGACTTTTGACAAGCTGCTGGGAGCGACCAAATGTCCGGAAGGAGAAAGGGTACATGTCGCTTCATACTACTTGGGAGGCGAAGCTGACGACTGGTGGCAAGCAACGCAAGCCAAACTGACTGAAGATGACGAGCCGTACTCGTGGATGGAGATGATGGAGCTACTCAGGGATCGATTCTATCCCTTGAGTACTAAAGCAGCCATATACGAAGAATTTCTGTCACTGAAGCAAGGAAGCCAAACGGTGCAAGAATACTACACACACTTCAAGGAGCTGGTGAGGTTCGCACCAAGGCTAGTGCCTACTGATGCGGAAAAGGCACAGAAGTTCGAGATGGGACTGAACCTGTCTGTGCGCGAGGTGATCGCGGGGGTACACTACCCCGATTTGCAAGCCGTATACGATCGCGCTGTGGCGGTAGCACGCGTGCAGCAGCTGAAAAGAAGGGTGAGTGGGGAGTCCAGTAGGGGTCCTCAAGACAAGAGAAGTCGAGATTCAAGAAACGAGAACAACACTGGAAGGAACGAGCAGCGCAGAGGGTCGAATAGGCCCCAACAAACCAACACTGGGAGAAGGTTCAACCAAGAAGATCAGGTACCGCCTTGCCCGCGATGTGGACGACCACATCTGGCAAGGGGATGCCCGCAACAAGGCGCTTGTTACCGATGCGGTCGAATGGGTCACGTTCGACGGGATTGCCGAACTAGGCTCGAGAACATAACAAAGAGGGACGACTTAGTCGCGGGGCAAGAACAGCCTCAAAACCAAAACGGGCGAAACGACAATAACCAAGGGTACAGACCCTCTCAAAATAGGCCGCAAAACCAGAACCAGAACCAATGACCTCCGCCCCCACAGAATCAAAACCAGCAACAAAATCAGCAGCCGAATGCGAATCAGCAGGGCAATCAGGGACGCCCTATGGGGAGGCTGAACGTGGTGAACCAAGCGGACGTGCCTGCGCAAGGAGAAGTGATGGCAGGTACATTTCACGTTTTGAATACACCCCTTAGAGTTCTATTTGATTCTGGAGCTAGTTGCTCAATTATTGCATCAATGATAGTGCCTGAGTTAGATCTACCTAAGTGCGAGAGAATTAGCTTAGGAATTCAATTGCCTTCTGGAGAAATAGTGTCTTGCTCTAAACGATACAACGGAATTCCTGTAGTGATAAAGAACGTGGAATTCTTCGCGAACTTGGTAGAATTTAACTTAAGAGACTTTGACATCATACTGGGGATGGACTGGCTATCCCAGTATAAAGCGGTGATCGAATGCCAAAAGCAAAAGATCACCTTGTCAAAAAGTAGGGGAAAGAGAGTTATCTTTTACTCTCAGCCCCCTAAGAAAAGTAACAAAATCGTTAGTGCATTTAAACTAAGTAACTTGATGCGTAAGGGGTATGAACTATATGCGTGCTATGTGCACAACCTTGAGGCGGAAGAAAACAAGGTTGATAGCATACCAGTGGTAAGAGAATACCCGGACGTATTCCCTGAGGACGTTTCGGGCATGCCACCTGAGAGGGATCTTGAGTTCACCATAGATCTCATTCCGGGGACAGAGCCTGTCTCGAAAGCTCCGTACCGGATGGCACCACTGAAAATGAAGGAGTTAAAGGAACAACTCGAGGAGCTATTGGGAAAAAGTTACATAAGACCGAGTACGTCCCCTTGGGGAGCACCGGTTTTATTTGTCAAGAAGAAAGACGGAGGACTACGTCTTTGCATAGATTACCGAGGACTAAACCAAGTGACCATTAAGAATAAATACCCCCTACCGAGAATAGAGGATCTGTTTGATCAACTGAAGGGAGCTTCAGTATTCTCGAAGATCGATTTGCGATCTGGGTATCATCAATTGAGGATTGCCGAGAAGGACATTCCAAAGACGGCATTTCGAACGCGATATGGCCATTACGAGTTCACACTGTTATCCTTCGGGTTAACAAATGCTCCGGCCATGTTCATGAATCTCATGAACAACGTGTTCCGAGAATTGTTAGATCAGTGTGTCGTAGTGTTCATCGACGACATCCTGATCTACTCAAAGAGCGAGGAAGAGCATGCGAAGCACTTACATCAAGTGTTAGAAATCTTGCGAAGAAATCAGCTATACGGCAAGCTGTCGAAATGTGACTTCTGGCTGAAAGAAGTGGCATTTCTCGGACACATAGTATCCGCTGATGGAGTATCAGTGGATCCGGCAAAAGTCTCTGCCGTAACTGAATGGGCAACTCCGAAAAGTCCAACGGAAATAAGGAGTTTCCTTGGATTAGCCGGATATTATAGACGATTTGTGAAGGACTTTTCAAAGATCGCACGTCCTTTGACCCAGCTACTAAAGAAAGGAGCAAAATACGAGTGGACCGAAGCTTGTGAGATTGCGTTTCAAGAGCTGAAGAAACGACTCACAACCACACCCGTATTAACACTACCATCAGAGCATGGTGACTTCGAAGTATATAGCGATGCTTCGAAGGAAGGTTTAGGTTGTGTTTTGATGCAAGACTCGAGAGTCGTAGCCTATGCATCACGCCAACTAAAACCCCACGAGGAAAATTATCCGACCCACGACCTGGAGTTGGCAGCGGTCGTTTTCGCTCTAAAGATATGGAGACATTATCTTTATGGGCGGAAATGTCGAATGTTCACCGACCACAAGAGCTTGAAATATATATCCACTCAGAAGGAGTTGAATTTGAGACAGCGAAGGTGGTTGGAACTTATTAAAGACTACGATTTAGAGATAGCATACCACGAGGGGAAGGCGAATGTGGCAGCCGATGCCCTAAGTCGGAAAACCCAACACGTGACAAACTCGTTGGTAATTCCGCCGGCATTGTAAATGGAGTTGGCTAGATTGGAGTTAGAACTTGTGCATCCTGGCACAGTGAGAGAAACGGTCAATGCCATGGTCGTAGAAACTCCAATATTAGACGAGATTCGACTCGCTCAACCGGGCGACCCGAAACTCGAGAAGATAAAAGGGTATATTGCCGAAGGAAAGGCAATAGGATTTGCTGTCCACGAGGATGGAAGCATCCGTTTCAAAGGGAGGTGGTGTGTGCCTCTTAAATGTGCCGAATTGAAGCAAAGGTTGATGGAGGAAGGGCACAACACGCCATATTCCGTACATCCCGGAGGTGACAAGCTATACAAAAATCTGAAGAAGATCTATTGGTGGCCGGGAATGAAGAAGGAAGTGGCAAATTTCGTGGCAAGATGTCTTACCTGCCAAAAGGTTAAGGCAGTGCGACATAAACCCTTAGGATTGATGCAACCACTAGAGATTCCAAGTTGGAAGTGGGATAGCATCTCAATGGACTTTGTCTCGGGATTACCTCGATCACCTAAAGGCATGAATAAGATTTGGGTGATTGTCGATAGGCTAACGAAGACAACCATATTCATCCCAATGAAAGACACCTGGACTATGGACCAATTGGCCCGAGCCTACATTGATAACGTGGTACGACGACATGGAGTACCACATGATATCATTTCCGATAGAGACAGTAGATTTGTCTCTCATTTCTGGACGGAGTTACAAAAAGCTCTCGGTACTCAAATCAAAATGAGCACCGCATTCCACCCGATGACGGATGGACAAACCGAAAGGACAATCCAAACACTAGAAGACATGCTGAGAGCATGCGTGTTGGAATTCAAAGGGAATTGGGAATCTCATTTACCCTTGATTGAGTTTTCCTATAATAATAGCTACCATGCTAGTATCGGCATGGCACCTTTCGAGGCGTTGTATGGACGAAAGTGCCGAAGCCCGTTGAGCTGGGAAGAAAACGATAAGTCCGTGGTAGTGGGACCACAACTTATCGAAGACATGGCTCAACAAATCAAAGTGATTCAAGGGAAGATGAAGGCCGCACAAGACCGTCAAAAGAGTTATGCCGACGTGAGACGACGAGACCTAGAATTTCAAGTGGGAGATAGGGTCATGCTAAAGATATCACCCATGAAGGGGGTGATGCGCTTTGGCAAACGAGGGAAGTTAAGTCCTCGATACATAGGACCTTACGAAATTCTAGAACGAGTCGGAACTCTAGCCTACCGATTGGCTTTACCGCCACACTTAGATCGAGTTCATAACGTCTTCCATGTCTCACAACTAAAGAAGTATGTGCCGGACCCGACACATGTACTTCAACCGGAGATAATTGAGCTCGATGAGGATTTGACTTACGAGGAAGTCCCAGTGCGTATTCTCGATACTAAGGAACGAGTAACGAGGAACAAAACCATCAAAATGATCAAGGTTCTTTGGTCAAACCACGAAAGTGAGACGGCAACTTGGGAAGTAGAATCCGACATGAGAGAACGATACCCGACGTTGTTCCAAACCGATTCCGACACAGTTATGGGGACATAACTGCAATCTTAAGGGGGAGAGGATGTCATACCCCCTAATTTTTCGTGCATTTTTGTAAACTTTTGAACTACGTTATGGCTTGATCCCTTTACCGGGTACGTAGGCAGCTTAGAAGTTTTAATTCTAAGTTCAGTCACAACACAATAAAACAAACACAAGACCTTAGCACGAGAAAAGCTGAAACACAACTTCGAGGACGAAGTTGATTCTTAAGGAGGGAAGACTGTAATACCCGAGAATTTTCCATCATAAAATAAAACAATAGTTAAATAAATAAATAATAGATAAAATAAATATCATAAATAAATAAATAAATCCAGCAAATAAAAGAAGTAAATAAAGACAAGGAAATGAGAAATGAGATTTTTACTTAAAAATGAATTAAAGGAATTTAATTAAATAAAAGGATGGATTAAAGGTGAATAAATGGTACACCAAAACCCGACACTAATGAACTCGAGGATTCGAGTCCAAAACATCCAATTAGACCGAGAATAAATTTAGAGAGGAAGTAGAAACCCGAAGATACCCCGGGAATCGGAATTCGGGAGCATAGAGGGATAGAAACCCGAAAGAGAGGCGGAAAAGCACGACGGATCGCACGACCCGCCCGGACCGAAGTCCAGGCGAGAGTCGCGCGGTGGCCGCGCGGTGAAGTGGGATTAGCGCGCCACGACCGCGCCACTTGACAGATTTGGTTGTTGCGTGAATCTCTCACCCGAACGCGGATTTTTCGACTTTCGGTTGAACATCTCTCGACCTAAGACCTTTAGGTCAGATGTGGACGCCCTAGGGATTGAGAATTCTATAAATAAGCCCCTTGGGAGCCCCAAACAAGTTTACAAAACCCTACAACCTACTATACGTTCGAAACCCTAAATTCGGAGTCGACGGAAAGCACCAAACGGAGGCAGCAACTTTGGACGAAAATCCAAGGATCTCCAAACGTTGTGGTAAGCTCTAGTCCGACAAATCTTTTCACGTTTCAATCCGAAAACGGATTCTAACTTCGATTCTTTTCTTTCTACACCCCGTATTGAATCTAGATCGTAGAACCCGACGAACGGAGAGGAGAAACGGTGATCTGGAAGCCACGCCTCCGAACTAGACATCCCCGACGTTCATAGACACTGTAAGTTAACTCTTACATGGTTTTGGGATGAATTAAAACATTCAAAACTAAAAGATTAACAAGAAACCGAAAATCTGTCAACTATTACTTTCTACCGACGCAACAGATTTGATAATTTTTTTCGAACTTTAAAACGAACTCAAACGGAAAAACTTAAAACACGAAAAACGTTCCTAAGACTTAGATCTAGCTACTGTAAATTTTTGAGAATTTTTGGAATTGATTTGATATGTGAAAACCCATTGAAACCGAGCTGTATGAATCTAGATCTTGAAATCTTGGACAGAACTTAGGAATGATCTTGATCACGTTTTTGACATAGGATCTAGGCTGTTTTAGATCTTTGGCCAAACATAAAAGTTGAAGATAAATGTCGTAAGATGATCCCTGTCAAATTTCATTAAATTTGGAGTTGAATTGCTATGGTAGAATTCGAAATCTTTAAACCGTGACACATTAAACTCGGACAGATTTGTTCTTATGCGAAAATTGGCGATTTTGACCTACTTAGGTATCTCGGATTGAAAACGTTAAAACACGGAAGTTGTAGAGCTTGATGTTTCCGAGTCAGATATGAAATTTTGGAATTTTTGGAATTAAATCTGATTTTAGACGAATTTTGGAGTAAACTATGATTTACCGAAACGAAATCTTGAAATCTTGTTGAAACATGGAATTAACCTTTAGGGTTGAAACGAATTGAGATATTATTTCTAAATAAATACAATGGAAGGCAGATTTTAAAAACTAAATCCCCTTACAAACTTGATAAATTAAAATTAGGGGTGAGTGCTCTGCAGGGTGCCCCCTAACGATTCACTTCGTGCCGTAATGGACGATGGTGACCCCGCGCGCTAAACTTGAGATATGGATTGCCTAAACGGCGAAATATAGAGCCTACACTCTCGTGAATATCCGTATGGGTTCCCGAGGCTCCGGAGTGGTACTGGGTATGGCTGATACGGTTGCGGCCGCCGGGCTACCGGCTAAACTTGTTGACATCGCGATTTTATCGTGAAACTTTGAAATACCAAATCGGGAATGTAATGGGGATTCTAAACTAAATTAAATTAGATTAAATTATGTTGTTGTCCAATTAAATTATTTAAATGCTTTATTTAAATTATGGCTTTTGTGATTAAACCATGTGATGTGTGTTATTAAATAGAGCCCTGAGATAATTTAGGCTATTGGATACTCGATTAGATTAAATTATATATTATGTTATTATCATGCTTTTGTTAAATTATTAAATTAATGGCTTTTAAACCCTACGATCATGCATGTGTTAACTTACTCAGCAATTTTGCTGACCAAAACCATTTTTATTCCTTTCCTTACAGAATATGTGGAATGAGCATGTGTGAGCACGATTCATGCATGGGATTTTGGGGAACACTTATTTTGCTTTTAAATTTCGTACTTAGACTATATTATGAACGGGCCTGTTTAACCCGTGTTTTGGCCATGTCGGCCCCTTTTATATTTTCCGCTGCGATATTGTACTAAACTAAATATTTCCGCTGCGCTATGCTATCATTATTTTCGAATTATATTGTATGGGCTATTTTGAATGCTTTAAATGTTTTAAATACTGCAATATCTAGCCTTGCATCTCTTTGGTAAGCTCGGAGAGACCGTGTCTTACTAGGGAGATGTGGCGGTGACATCCCGACCTGGGGCCAATCTTGACAGTGATGAGATGTGCCGGAGAAGTCCAAGTGAAACATATACTAAGAGAACGGAACGATGTAGCTGACTACTGGGCAAAGAAGGGCGCGACGAAATCTGATAAGGTTGAGGTATGGTTTTAATTATACTGGGGCTGAGGCGGGGTTGAGCAGACGGCTATCCATTGAATGAGAGTTCAAAGGCCTTATCGAATATGAAATTGTCTGATGAATCTTATGGTGTTGGCAGAAGGCTGGTTGAGGAAAGCTCACATCCGAGTTTCCCATAAAGCTATGCGTCCTGCTGTAACCAATGCCCCACCACCATCTGACACTCCATTTCAGTTCAGCCACATCTTCCTTCGATTCAAATCCTGTCCCTTTAAAAATTTTTCCATTCCTATATTTCCAAATCAGCCATATAACAGCCATACCTGCCACCAACCACAGCTCCCTTCGGTTTCTCTGAGGATTATGTCCAACCCAGGCAGCCTACATTCCTTCAACAGAACCGGGGCATACCCAATCAACTTCAAACCAAGAAATTGCTTCATACCACAGCCTCCCAGAAATTTTGCATAGACAGAAATGGTGGTCTACATTCTCAGCTTCTAATTCGCAAAAAGGACATAATATGGCTGATCCTTGAATACATCCTCTATGCGCCAGAATTTCCTTCGTTGGGAGAGAATTATTTATAGCTTTCCAAACCAGTAATCTAACCTTCATTGGCACCTTGATCTTCCAAGTTGTATTCCATAGACTGCCGTTATTATTTGTAATGCTCCCTGTACTCCGTTGCCAGCAGGACTTCGTGGAAAAGACACCATTACTCTCTTTGAGCCAAACCACCCTGTCAGGTAGAAATCGACATAATTTTGATAACTCCAGTACATCCATCATGTCCCTCCACACCTCCAACTCCCATTCAAAGAGTGTTCTCCTAAAGACAATGTTCCATTCCCAGCATGTACCCTCCCACCTCCCAAATTCGGACACTTTCCCATTCTTATTATTCGCCAGAATATACAATCTTGGGAATAAGTTTTTCAATGACCTCCCACTCTCGACCCATACATCATGCCAAAATCTCGTCTTCTCCCCATTTCCGACTAAGATTCTAAACCACGCCTGGTCTTCCCCTGCCAATGCCTCCCAAGAGCTACAAATATTGCCCCACATTGTTCGGCCAATCTTGGGTTCCGGCACCAAACAATCCTCCCTTCCATAATATTTGGCGACTATAACCTCCTTCCACAGCGTTTGTTCCTGCCCAAAACGCCACCTCCACTTTGTTAACAATGCATTGTTGAAGTGTTGAGTATTCCAGATTTGAAGTCCCCCTTCTTCCTTATGTGCGCTAACTCTTTCCCAGCATAACGTATGCAGCTTCCTATCTCCATTCCACTCGTTCCAAAAAAATCTCCTTTTGAGCATTTCCAACCTTTCTGCTACAGCCTTCGGGACCTTGAATAGTGATAGGTAATATACTGGGAGACTTCCTAGGACAGATTTTATAAGACAAAGCCGTCCGGCTTGAGACAAAAGCCTACCTTTCCAGCCCGATAATCTTTTCTCCACTCTATCCAAACAAGGTTTCCATATGTCCACTCCGTTAATCCGGGACCTTGTATTTATCATGATTTAATACGGTGCATGCATTTAAAAAATGTTGTAACACCCCGGTTTTGGTAACCCAGGCCGGGATGCCACCGCCACACCTCCCTAGCAAGACACGGTTTCTCCGAGCTCACTAAAGAGATGCAAGGCTATGGTTTTTCAGAATTAAAAATATTCAAACAGCCCATTCATAAATAATTTGAAAACAATATCATTACAGTTGCAGCGGAAAATAATATTTACATATATAGTGCAGCGGAATTTAAATATAGGGCCAACATGGCCAAAACACGGGTTAAACAGGCCCGTTCATGCAAATTCTAGTCTAACGCAAAATTTAAAATATAATGTAATCCCCAAAAATTCCCAGTATGCATATGATGATGCATATTCTTCAACTCTGAAAGAAAAAGAGGATAAATGGTTTGGGTCAGCAAAAACGAGCTGAGTAAGTTAACACATAGCATGGGTTAGGGGTTTCAAAGCCTTTAATTAAATTTTTAATAAAAACATTTCTTGTAGTAAAATGATTTGCAAGGCATAACTAAATAAATACTTAAAAATATTAGATATTTTGTTCTCCCGTTACATAACCATTTCAACAATATTTAATTTAGCCGGCAATCCGGCGGCCGCAGCCAATTTCAAAAGTATCATTTAGCCGGTGATCCGGCGGCCTCAGCCAATTTCAAAAGTATCATTTAGCCGGTGATCCGGCGGCCTCAGCCAATTTCAAAAGTATCATTTCTCAAAATATTTCGTTTCTTTTATAGTTCACCATTCACCAGGGCTCTTGTGACCGCAATCCTCATAATCAATATTTCCGCAGGAAATCATACAATCGCCCTTGGGGAATCTAACCCGCAAGAACTCAATACATCCTAGGGAATCAAACCCGTAGGAAAACATACGATCGCCCTTGGGGAATCTAACCCGCAAGAACTCAAATACATCATAGGGAATCAAACCCGCATGAATCATATTGATAATATCAAACTTGGTCACAAGTCCCCAATGTTTCAAAAGAATTCTTTTAAAGAAAATGTTTTTATTTGGTGTAACGGGATTTTTCAAAAGTATAGATATATCGTAATTCAACGTCTCGACCGTTTGTTTCGAATTTCAAAATCTCTTTGATTTAAAAATCATTTGGCGTCACAGTTTGCGCCTTTTTGGCTTAAAAATCCATTTCTTAGGCGATTGATCTGAAATTTGTACAGTATCTCAAAAACATCCCAACGAACAACTTTCGTGTTTTAAGTTTTTCGGAAAAACGATGGGAAGCATGTCAAAAATCGAGTTTTGTACAGAATCAAAAAGCTGTCAGGATTCAGGTTTGACAACGTTAAAAGATTCGACTTTTTATCATATCAAATGGACTCCAAAAATTCTGAAATTTTACAGAGACATACTAGACATGATTTCCAACAACTTTTGTTTAGATCATGAAGATTGATTCGGACTAGAAATGATAGGAATAAGCTCCTCAAGTTCGGTTATGAAATCTGTCATCCTTCGACAATTCCTAAAAACGCAGAATATGTCCGACACGTTTTGGGGTATCAAAACTTGATGAAAATTTCTGAAACGTTTACACAATATAGCTTATGATCTTTGGATCAAAATCTTAGTTTTGAGTTTTCAGGTTTGAACACTCGAAGTAATAGAAATATGCTCATCAAGTTCGGTTAAGAAATCTGTCAAGGTTCTTGACATTGGTTCTAACGCAGATTGTATCGGCTCGAGTTTGGAGGTTCAAATCTCAATGAAAAATTCTAAAAACTTACAGTAGTATTCCAAACTCATAGATCTACAATTCTTATGTTCAACTCCAATCCTAGATCGGTCTAGATTTAAGGTAAAAATCATCGTCAAGTTCGAACGAAAATTCTGTCAAGGATTCTAAGATCCAGATTTGATGCTCTTCGGTTTTGGGTCGGTTTCAGGTTTCAAAACAACATGAAAAATTCCAAAATTTTTACAGAGGCTAGATCAAAGTCTTAGGAACACTTTTCATGTTTTGAGTTTTATTGTTTGAGCAGCTTTAGAGGTTCGAAAAATTCATACGAAAACGCTGCGTTGAGGGTTTCTCTTGTTGACAGATTTTTATAAATTTTCTTGAGTTGAATCTCTATGTTTGGTTGCATTTTAAGTCACCCAAAACCATAGTAAGGTTAACTTACAGTGGGGATGATGTTTAGGAGGTCACGGGGTCGTCCGGAATCCACGGGATGTCACGAACGAATCTCTTCCACCCGATTTATTCTTCCCTTGGCTCCGATTTGTGTTTGAATACGAAGATTCGTAAGTTAGGATGATGGTTATGATCTTAAAACCATAAGGAAACTTGATTAACATCTTACCAACAATCCAAAGCTTGCAATCCTTGATCTACACACTTCCTTGGTTGGATTTGGTTGCCGGAAACTCGTCGGAAAGTCGCCGGAAGTTCGTCGGAAGAGTGTTTGGCTTTGGGAGAGTTTTGGGAGAGTTTTGGAGGAAACTTTGGGTGTTGATGACTGAAATGGGGTGTTAGGGACATCTAATAATCATCCAAAATATGCCTCCCCCGTGATAGATCAAGATTCCCACCTTTGGGACCCAAAAAATGGCAAAAAGTCGCCAAAAATGCATAATGCCCGACTGCTACAGTAGCATGCTACAGTAGCGTGCTACAGTAGCATGCTACAGTAACTTTTTTTTTTTTTTTTAAATTTTTTTTTATATATATATATTAAGATTCTTATCTTCAAAAAAAAAAAATTAAAAATCATAATTTGGGAATTTTTTGTGATCTTGTAAGTCATACATAGCTTCAAAAAGGAATATATTCTTTATTTGAAAATGACAAGATATGATTAATATTCCACCCTACAATTTCAAACCATAGTCAAATTATTCCCAATTATATTATGGCATTCTAGAATAATTCCATAATAAAAATATGGGTAGAATGATTAATTAAGAATATATAGAAAATAGATAATTTTCATTATAATTTAAACATGTAAATATATACATGTATATACATGTGTACATGTTTGGAAAGATTATTTCAAGACCAAGGTATATATGTGTATATAAACTTGTATATGGATTTAAAATATTCTATGAACCATATACTTATTACACTTGATATTGAAATCCATATATTTATTTGAAAAGACAAATATATATAATTTTTCAAAGTATGTTTTGTAGAAAATAATATACTAATCTTTAAGCACATATTTGAACATATAAATATATATAGATTTGATTAAAAATCTACTTAGTGAATTGATCAAAATATATATATTCATACATATATATCGGGCAATTTCTATGGTATTACAATCTACCCTCCTTAAGAATCAACTTCGAAAAGACAAATATATATAATTTTTCAAAGTATGTTTTGTAGAAAATAATATACTAATCTTTAAGCACATATTTGAACATATAAATATATATAGATTTGATTAAAAATCTACTTAGTGAATTGATCAAAATATATATATTCATACATATATATCGGGCAATTTCTATGGTATTACAAATGTTTTGCATTATCAAATGTTTATTTAATAATCCTTAATTGATAAATGTGTCTTCCTTTTAGTATATCATATTGTTGATGTGACTCTCTCAATTTACTTATATATACAATTAATCGTATTTGTTAAATTATTTTATGCATATTGTAATTTATCTAAGTAAATGTTACAATTTATTTTTGCCTCATCTTGCTAATTATTTTATAATTATTTCTATTTATCCTTAACTGAATACTCTTATTATATGGATAATTTCGTCGTTTATTATTAATCAGAAATCATTTAGATTCATATATACTTCTTACTAAAAAAATATAATAAAATATACTATATTGCATTTAATATAATTATATATTTCCAATGTTATGTATTTATTACATTCAAAATTAGTATTGTTTTTGTTCGTATTCTTATTTTTTTCGATTAAAACAATTAACCTATTAATTGATTTACATTTAAGGATATTAGGTAATTTAATAAGATTATTACTCCCTCCGTCCCGCGAAGATTGAAGCCTTTCTTTTGGGCACGGTAATTTAGGTAGTGGAGTTTAGTAGTTAAAGTGGTGTGGGTATTTGTGTTTAAGATTATAATGAATTTTGATACTGTTTATTGTTTAACTTTGACTTAATATTATCTTAGTGATGTAATTTGAGAAAAATATTCAAGTGTGGTCTTGTTAGAATCGTCTAATCGTGTAGTTTTAGAATATATATTTTATACAATTTTTATTTGTATCAATTTTGTAATATTAAGAGTTAAAGAAATATAAGGGACTTTGTGTAGGAAAGTAATAATGCATTGGAATTTGTGCAGAATAGTAAAAGTAAGTATTTTTAATGGGATTTGAAAATAATTAAGATTCTAATCAAACTTATATTAAGTTAATTTTTCTAAAAACGGAAAGGGTTCAAACTTCGTGGGACACCCCAAAAAGGAATAGGGTTCAAACTTCGTGGGACGGAGGGAGTATTATTTTTATTAATTTTATCCACTTTAATAATTTTATTCGGTGAATGTATATCACTTAAATGATTAGAAATATCGACCGTCAAAATAAAGTATTATAGTATTATTAGTATAATAATTAGATCATACCGGTTTTAATAAGTATTATACCATTATTAGTAATGCTTCATTTTAATTCGTATGACGGTTCCATTAAATATGCCTTTTCTCGGTCCTAACCATCAATTGTGTGATAATTCTATATCTTCATTTCACTATATCCCCAATTCCACATATTTCCCACTCTCAATATCCTTTCGAGTAAGCTTCTCTTTTATTGGAATTCTATATCGGTTTATGCTCCCTTTTTTGTATAACAATTGAACTTCACAATTTTCCTGTTATTGTTTAGGTATATTGGATGTCGTCGTCTCGGTCCTATTATTGGAAGTGGTTTAAATTATTATTTTTACATTAATATGCAATAAATTATTTTACTTTGAATAATGTATAACACTATTGTTGTCAAACCACATAGCCATGGAATTATTGAATTTAAATGAATTTTTTTTTGGTTACAGTTTTTCCTTCTTGCAACTAATACCTGAAAAACAGTGAGAGAATGATAACAATCTATATAATATATAAAAACAATATCCCTTATGAACAGTAACCTACTCTTATGAACAGTAACCTATCAATTCTCTCTCACAAAAATCCCCTTATGAACAGTAACCTACCTATTTCCTCATCATTCACTTTCTGCACGCAATCCAATACACATTTCTAATAAACAATAACTCATCAATAACTCAAAATGTGTAAAAGAAAAAATTCTAGAAATTTGATATTTTAAAACTACATGATGAGACGAATCTAACAAGATCCCACTTGACTATGTTTTTTCTTATAAAGCTGTTGTATAAGCATTAGTCAAAGTTGAATAATAAACAGTAGCAAAAGTCAATTCTTTTTCACTATAAAAATGAAGGAATTATATATATGTGTTTAAAAAAAATATAGTGCACTTTCAAAATATATGAAACCAAATTTGAGCGAACTTTACGTTAGATAATTTAATTGCATTAATTATTATAGATAAAGAATAGTACCAAATAAAAGATGTAACAAAAACTTTATGAGTTGATAGTTGAATAATAAATAGTAGCAAAAATCAATCCCTTTTCACAATAAAAATGAATGAATTATTAAAAAAAGTTTTAAGAAAATAATGCACTTTCCAAATATAGAAGAACCAAATTCGAGCGAAATTACATTACATAATTTAATTTCATTAATTATTATAGATAAAGAATACTACCAAATAAAGGATGTAACAAAAATTTTATGGGTTGATATTATATTTATTATTTTGATATAATTTCAATATTTGTTATTATTCTTAACCAATACTCTATTAATTGAAATTACACTACAAGAAAAAAAGGGTTTAGCGACCGTCAAATTCGGTCGCTAAAAGGAAACACGGGTCACTAAAAGGTCCGTTAGTAAATTTCCAGCGACCGGGAAAAAAATTCAGATCGAATTTAGCGACCGATTTAGCGATCGAAAATTTCGGTCGCGGAACTTAGCTACCGAATTGGCGACCAACATATTCGGTTGCTAAAAAGATCTCAATTTCTTTTATTTTTATGATTTTTAATTTTCGCGACCGCATTAGCGACGGAAAAGTGCGGTTGCTAATTTTAACGACCGAATTAGCAACCGAAAATTTCGGTAGCTAAAAAACTCCAAAAATTAAGAAAATTTGAAC
The DNA here is from genome assembly GCA_030278955.1 of Hygrophila difformis. Taxonomy (NCBI): domain Eukaryota; kingdom Viridiplantae; phylum Streptophyta; class Magnoliopsida; order Lamiales; family Acanthaceae; genus Hygrophila; species Hygrophila difformis. The sequence continues at coordinate 17,428,433 of JAOANR010000001.1, forward strand.
TTAACTGGGCTCGAACCCAGCTCCTCCTCATCGTCAGCCTCACTCATAACCACCTTGGCTAGCCCTTACACAACCACTAATAGCCCGCCATGTGTCATATATAATAATCCCCTAGAGATGATGGAGAGAAGCTCGAACCGTGGTCTGAAAATTCCAACCATGTGCGTGTACCACTGGGATGCATCAAGTTTCATGTCATTGTATGGAATGTGTTATATATAATATATATCTATAAATTTGTAAAGTCATAACTTAAAAATAAAATAAAAACGAAAATTATTAAATAAAATAAAATAAAAACTAAAATTATTAAATAAAATAAAATAAAACTTGAATCATTAAATAAAAATAAAAAAACTAAAATTATTAAAAAGTAAAATTATTTAATAAAATACTACAATAAAAACTAAAATTATTCATTAAATTCAAAAATAAATAACTAAAATATAGAATAAAGGAATTAAATAAAATAGTAAAATTATTAAATTAATTATTTATTAAATTCTTAAATAGAATAAAATAATTAAATAATTAAATTCAATAAATTATTTATTAAAATCATTCAATAATTATTGATTAATTAAATTAATTAATAATTATTTGAATAATTAAAATAATTATTTAAATAAATAATTATTAAATTCAATAATTAAGTTTAAAAATAGAATAAAATATATAATATAAATAATTAATAAAAATAAAGGAATTAAATAAAATAGTAAATTATTAAAAAATTTAAATAGAATAAAGTAATAAAATATTATTTTTAATTAAAGAAATAAGTAAAATAAATAAGTAAAATCAATAAGTAGATAAATAATAAATTCAATAAATTCTTTAAAAATAAAAATAATATTCAAATTAAAACATAACAGAAAAATAAAAAATATTTATATTAATAATATTATTATTGTATAATAAGTTATAAAATAAATTCAAAGTAAAACTTAAAATAAATATATAAATAATAAAATAAATTAATAAATTTAAAGAGAATATTATTAAATTAATTTAAAATAAGTTAAGTATAAAAGAATTATAAATAGCTTAGCGACCGAATTTTCCGGTCGCTATGTCGGTCGCTAACCATAATAAAAAGATTAAAAATTTAAAAAAATTGAAAAAAATTAGCGACCGACATTTGCGGTCGCTAATTCGGTTGCTAACAGAGACCATTTTTTATATTGGTCGTTAATTCGGTCGCCAGTTAGCTACCAAACCGCATCGGTCGCAATTTCGGTCGCGAAATTGCGACAGAAAAAGTTCGGTCGCTAAATCGGTCGTTAACATCAGCGACCGTCATTTTCGGTCGCAATTTTGGTCGCTAACAGCGACTGCGTTTATTCGGTCGCTAATTTCGGTCGCTATATTGACTTTTTCTTGTAGTGTTATAGTTGAAGAATATATTGTAAATTATTAATAAGTACTTTATAGATTGATATTATATTCATTAATGAATAGCAAATATTTGTATTAGATAAATTAACTAAATTAGATAAATTGCAATACGACAATGAGTTGATAAAACTATAGTTATTTTAATTTGTCAATGGATTCATTTACAAGAGTATTTCTTATAGTTTTCTAATTTATTTTGGAAGTATCTACATCATTTGAAATTTCTAATATCTCAACGCTTTAGGGTGAAAATATCAATATTTAATTATCGAGTACAATACGATTTCACTTGCTTTTTTTCTCAACGTATGACATTAGAGTCGTGAATAGAAATATTTTTATCTTTGTTTTTTCATTTTCTTTTGTCCTTTCAACTATTGTTTGCAGTATAAGTATTTTTTAAGATACTAAATTGTAATATATAAATATTGGTAAGGACATATGTTGGTCGATTTCTATGCAACGTATAGATGTACTCATATAATGTTTCAAATAGTTAAAGGAGGTTGAGAACATAATCCACATAATATAATTGAACAATTTTATTTGTTAAATGGGATAATTTTGTTCATATTGTTTATTATTTCCGTCCATTGGGCGGGGGAAATACTAGTATAAAGTAAAAGAGAATGAAATTTTATGAAGCTTTTTGTTATTAGGAAAAATAAAGGTTTTATTAGAATCTAAATCTTATGTCATTGTTATCATCATTAAAATACTATAATAAAAAACTTAATTTAATTTTTTATATAAGAATTTAGTAACCATAAACGTTTTTAAATGTATAAGTATATATCACATTTAAATAATTTATAATAAACATTAACAGTTCAATTTACTATTTTTTTAACTATTAAGACAATTAAAATATGCGAATAAATAAACTTTTAATAAGTCATATTTAATGTATAAATGACTTGATTTTATGTGGCTATTTTTAAGTTCAAATTAAATTTTATGGCTTGGTTCTAAGCTTTTCATTATGGATATAGGGTCTAAAATGAAATTGAAATTCCAATGAGATCACGAGGATGTCTGATTGGTGATCATTTTATCTATGCAATTTGACGTCAATCTCTAAACCTCATGTTACAGTGTTCTTGAAGGTCCAATTTTTAGACACGATCAGTTATATATTGTTGCATCAGTGTAATAAGGCGTTAGGGTAAAGGGTGAGTTGTGTTACATGACATATCATTGGGCCTCTCCACCTATCTTGAGAAATCCCTTTGTTTCTATTCTGCTAACGCATATTGGAGTGTTCCTGAAGAATCCAGTTTTTAGGCACGGCCAGTTATATATTGCTGCATCACGCGTAATAAGGCATTAGGGTAAAGGGTGAATTGTGTTATATGAGATATCATTGGACATATGCATCTATTTTGAGAAATCCCTTTGTTTTTATTCTACTGTCGTGTTTCATAACTTCTCATGTCTAATGATAGAGTGCTGGAGGGTGATGTATTGACTCACGAAAAAATAGAAAAAATGTCCTAGAGGGTGAAACATTGACTGGCAGTACATTGTTTCCAACAAGAGTGGGAAAAAAATGTCCCGGAGAATGAAGTATTGATTGGCAGTACATTGATTCCGACAAGAATGGGAAAAAATGTCCTGCAGGGTGAAGTATTTACTGGAAGTACATTGGCTTCGACAAGAAAATATGTCCTGGGGGTTAAGTATTGACTAGGGAAAGCAGTGGAGATAGATTGCTTATTCCACGAATGAGTTTGACCTCAACTGATCATATAATACTGTTTAAATTTTCAAGACGTCAGTTTCCACTAATTGTTTGCTATGCGATGACTATCAACAAGAGCCAAGGTCAATCTCTAAAGCATGTTGGAGTGTTCCTGAAAAATCCAATTTTTAGACACGGTCAGTTATATATTGCTGCATCATGTGTAATAAGGCGTTTGGGTAAAGAGTGAATTGTGTTATATGAGATATCATTGGGCCTCTGCACCTATTTTGAAAAATCCATTTGTTTCTATATATTCTGTTGTAGTGTTTCAAACTTCTCATGGTGATCTGTGGAAAAGTATTGGCAATACATGTCTGATGATAGAGTGTTGGAGGGTGAAGTATTGATTCGCGAAAAATAGGAAGAAATGTCCTGTAGGGTGAAGCATTGACTGGCAGTATATTGGTTCCGACGAGAGTGGGAAGAAATGTCTTGGAGGGTGAAGTATTGACTGGCAGTACATTGGTTCCGACAATAGTGTGAAAAATGTCTTGGAGGTGAAGTATTGACTGGCAGTACATTTTGAACGACGTCAATTTCAATTAATCGTTTGCAATGCTATGACAATCAACAAGAGTCAAGGCCAGTCTTTTAAGCATTGTTGGTATGTTCTTGAATGATCGAGTTTTTATCCATGGTCAGTTATATGTTGCCACTTCGCGAGTTATAAAGAATCGGTTTGAAATTTATATTGTCAAAGGATGGTAGTTATGAAATCAATTCCACATTGAATGTTGTTTATAGAGAAGTACTACAAAAAATTTGGAGAAAATAAATTCATAATAATTTTTCAGTTGTCATTTTTTTGTTTTCGTTAAATTATTTAATATTATTTTTAATTTAATTACGCAACGAATAAATTATTGTAATTATATATATTATTAAATTTAATCAAATGTATACCTTTTATTTTTTAAATTGAGGAAAAAACAATAATAATAATATAATAAAATTAGATCTACATTTAAATTTATTTTATATGTTTTTTAAATTTACATCCCGCGGGTACCGCGGGCGGGTATTACTAGAGTCTTGATTACACTGATGCATACCTTTTATCAAATGCATACCTTTTATTTTTTAAATTGAGGAAAAAATGTCTTGGAGGGTGAAGTATTGACTGGCATTACATTGGTTCCGACAAGAATGAGAAAAAATATCAAGGGGGTTGAAATATTGTTGGTAGTATAAGTCTATTATTCGAACCATATGAATGGCGACCGAAGTGGAGATAGAGTCTTGATTCCAAGAATGAGCGTGACCTCCTCCGACCACAGGATACCGTTTAAATTTGTAAGAGTCAGTTTCCAATAATTGTTTGTTATGCTATGACAATCAACAAGAGCTAAGGTCAATCTCTACAACATGTTAGAGTTTTTTTTTGAAGGATGGAGTTTTTACTCATGGACAACTATACTTTGCTGCGTCCCGTATGGTAAGGCGTTCCGATTTGAAATTTTTTTTTGCCAAAGAATGATAATCCTCATGAAAAGAATTTCACATTGAATGACGTGTATAGAGAAGTTCTACAAAGGATTTGAACAGGTTTATTTGATCATATACTCTGTTTGAATTAATTTATTTAATTTTTCGTTTAAGACCAACTCTTTATTCACCCTCTGGACAATTCATTTGTTTTTCTTTTTTCTTTTTGAGGAAAATGAATTCTATTGCCAAAACCAAACTTAGTACATATATAATATAATGTTTGAATATTGTTCAATATAAATGTTTGAATATTCAATATAGAACACTTTTATTACTTACATGGACAAAGTTAGACATTTCAATTGAAATTTGTAAATATTGAAATAATAAACTTAATTGTTAAGAAATGTGTTGTGTGTGAGAAGAAATTTCGATTTGAATTTTTTTTTTTTTTTGTCTTAAATCAACAGTTGTCTTATGCAACCAATCCATGGATAACGTTGTGCAATGTTATAGAATGTTTTCATTTATTATTCCAACATATAAATTATATCTTCAATGTAGGATTTTATAATAATCTGAATTACATAATATTTTTGACAAGAATGTATAAATATATTACTCCCAATTATACATCTCCGCGGTAACGCAGGCGATTGTTTTAGGATGATAGTTATAAGTCGATTCGGTCTGAAATTTTTAGTGTCAAAGTTTATGATAGTTATGAAAGCAATTCGACATTCAATTTTTTTTATAGATAAGTACTAAAAAAAATGAACACCATACATTTATAATAATTTCGTTTATGATAGTCATTTTATTTATTTTCTTAAAAATTTTTAATATTAAATTTAATTTTATCACGTAACGAATAATTTATTGTAGGTTTATATATTATTAAATTCAATCAAATTTATACTTTTTGTTTTTTATATTTAGGAAAATAATTATAATAATTATAACAAGGATAATATAATAAATTACAATTATCTTTGAACTTATTTTATATATTTTCTAAATTTACAAGCCCGCGGGTACCGCGGGTGGGTTGTACTAGTTAAGAAGATAATAATAGTATAATGTGTTACTTAGATGACACTAATCATAATAAATCATAATAATTGGGTTCGATTCCAGTGCAGAATCCAATATATTCTTAATGTGAAGAATGTGCTCTAATAGATGGTTTTCGTGCTCTAGCTTCGTTGCATTGAATTCTGAATAAGACAATTTCTCAATGCCTACAAAGGTAAATCTATACTAAACCATTTATTTATATATTTATTAGTAAGTAACCGTCGACACTCGACGAGCATAATTATATATTTTATATATAATATATATACTTATATCCTATGAAGTGACAATAAATTATATTTTGACACTACAAGAAATTCCAGATTTAGCGACCCCATAATTAAGTAACTAAACCCAAAATTCCGGTTGCTATAGCCTTTAGCGACCCCGCTAGCGACTCTGGCTCCCGGTGGCTAGAAGTCCCGTAAGAAATTCAACGACGACTGCGGAAATTGAGGTTGGTAAAGTTTGCGATCAAACTAGCGACAGAATATAGAGGTCGCTACACTTTGCGACCTCTTTCTCGACCTCACCGGCGATCGCTACTGATGCTGTTGACTTTTGGTCAACTGAGTTTAGCGACCGGAGTGTCCGGTCGCTAATGGGGTCGCCATGTTCTGGCGACCAACTTAGCGACCTCACTGGAGGTTGCTAATTCTGGCAACCTTTTCTGCTGGTCACAAGCTCTGTTGTTGCACTGGCCACTTGTTTCTAACAAAACCAATTCAGAATCCAAACAAAACGAATATAAACCAATTGCAATACACATCAATTGATACAAACAAATGCAGTGACTACATAGTAATTCTCCCAAATCAATTGATACAAAAAACCAAAACAATTAATTGATTCTCCCAACATCTACACAAGTGAAGAACATCTATACAATATCTACACAAGTGAACAACCAATCCAAAACAACACTAATTCACAACATAACAACTAATCTAAACAAACTTTTGTTCTTCTCCAAAAAAATAAATCCAAACAAACTTTAAACAGTCTTCATCTCCAAAACAACTAGAAGTCATATCAGTAATGACATAAATCTACAAGTGATAAAATATACTCCCTCCATTTCAAAAGAAGTGTAATATAAGGAAATAGCATGGGATTTAATATAAGAAACAAAAATGCTCTAGTGGAAGTTTGATACATTTAAAAGCATTCTATAAATGGTAATGTAACCTTTATTATGGTAAGCCATTTAATTGAATTCGGTAGAGCTCAAGATGATCTACTTAAAATTTTTGATAACTACAAATTTCAGTTTTGGCATTCGTTGTAAGTGTTCACAACTTCACATTAATTTTTTTTTTGAGGGTAAAAATAAAAGAGGGATGCAACACGAGGACTTCCCAGAGAGGTCACCCATCCTAGTACTACTCTCGCCCAAGCACGCTTAACTTCGGAGTTCTAATGGGATCCGGTGCATTAGTGCTGGTATGATCGCACGCTTAACTTCACATTAATTAGTCACTATTTCATGAAACAGAGCAGAATTACTAATCAGCCAACACTTTTCACCACTAGAACATGTATGTGATTGAGTATTCTCTCTCGCAACTTTTTGAATTCAATTCCAAGCATATCAACAAGTGCTTATTTATACAAGTTTTCTTATTTCCCTGTTGTTGACCGAAAAGAAGACAGCCCTCGTCTCACTCAATATCTTTATCTGGAATCAAACCACAAAAATTTGCAAACACCACGTCCTTCGACTTTCAATATATGACCAAGCTAGAAGAAAAAATTGCAAACCACCTAATATATCTGTAATTCTACCAACAATGGAATTTAAAAACAAAATGCCCAAACTGCAGGAAGCTATATCATGTACACAAGAAGCAATAATTCTATCAATGCTTTTGATGAAATTAAGAACTTACTGGCATTGCAATTTCTTCCACCACCGGCGATCCCCATTATGCTCGACACCAAACGAGTCCCCCAAATATGCTGTGGCGTCTTCCTCCGACTATGGCCGGCTGCGCTACTGGACCTATTGGAATATTTGTTATGTTTGGAAATTATATTCCGTCATAATACTCCATATATTTTGTTCCATTGTTTTTTGGTATGTAAATTTTATTTTATTGTAATTTCCTTAGATATAGTATTCTGATCCTGAATTGGTGGTGTCGTCTCCTGTATATATTTGCCGGGTGTATTCTTTGTTTGATATACATAAAACATGAAATTCCTACTTCTTGTTCTTCCTTATCAAATTTGTCATGGTATCAAAAGCGGGTTAGGTTTTTATGTATCTAAAAGCTTCCACATACTTATTTTTTTCTCAAACTCATCAAATTGGCGAAAGACGGTGACGGTAGTAAAACTGGAACCAGCATTGACGTCATGTCTCCGTATTACATTGGTTCTTCTGATAATCCGAGTCAGATGTTCGTTACCGATCTCCTTAGTGATGGAAACTATGGAGATTGGTCTGAAGAGATGAGCAATTGTCTTTTTGAAAAAAATAAATATGGATTCATTGATGGATCCCTGCCTATTCCTGAGGAAGGTTCACCAGAACTTCATTTGTGGAAACGTTGCAACGCTATGGTTAAGGCATGGCTCGTGGTGGCAATGGACAAAGAAATCCGGAACATTGTGAAGCATACGAAAATAGAGCATGAGATATGGAATGACCTCAAAGAGAGATTTGGAAAAGGAAGTGCTCCAAAGGCATATGAACTCAAGAGAAATCTCACCCTCACACGCCAAGACAATATGTCTGTCTCAGCATATTATACAAAACTAAAGGGAATTTGGGATGACATTAATTCAGTTTCTCCACTCCCTAAGGCGCATGTGGTAAGTGCACTTGCAATGTATCCAAACTTATAGTTGAAAAGGGGGAGAATGAGCGGATCTATGAGTTTCTCATGGGCTTGGATGATACTTTCAACACCATCAAGATACAAATTCTGAGCACAACACCACTTCCAAGCCTTGGAATGGCATACCATTTAGTTGCAGAGGATGAACAACAACGGTTGATATCCGCATCACGTCGACCAACCATTGATGGAGCCACATTTCAGGTGCAACAACCCAGATCTCACGAACGCCGAGATGTAAATCGTGGGAACAATAAAAGCCCTCCTCAATGTGCGCATTGTGGAAAAATCTGGCATACCATTGAGAATTGTTATGAAATAATTGGGTATCCAGAATCAAAGAAAGGAAACAAATCAGGAAAGTTTAAGGATAAAGAGAAGTAGCCACCACAACACATGTGGATACAAAAACTCTTAGTGAGGCTAGCCCTCTTTCGAGTTTTACCCCGGAGCAGCTAGCACAATTGAAGGACCTTCTCAACAATGGTATCAGTGTTGCAAATATTTCAACGGCTCCATCGATAAACATGACCGGTAAGATCGATTTTAATACATCATGGATTATTGATTCTGGAGCAACGGAACATTTACCCATGAAGAAAGTATTTATTAAGTCCTCTACAAATGAAAATGTTGCTATGCCAGTTCAAATTCCTAATAGAGAGAAAACACCCGTTCGGTGTGCTGGCAATGTTGATTTACCTATTGGTTTGAATATCGAACATGTTTTGCATGTTCCAGATTTCAAACGTAACTTGCTCTCAGTCAGCCGACTTCCTCCCTAATTTTTGTGTCGTACAGGACTTAGCATCGAGGAACCTGATTGGAGTGGGTAAACAGTGTGATGGTCTATACTAATTGAAGCCTATTGTCGATAATAGAAAGGCATTTTCATTTTCTGTGAATCCAGAAGTTTGGCATAGGCGGTTGGGACATGCTTCTAGAATAAAGCACCAAAACATCCATTCTTGCAATAAAGTACCACAGGTCGTTTGTGAGTCCTGCATAAGAGCAAAACAAACTAGAACTCCTTTTCCTTCAAGTTCAATTCAATCTACTTCTTGTTTTGATTTGATATATTATGATATTTGGGGTGGATATAGAACTCCCTCTTTTACTGGGGCGTACTACTTTCTCACTATTTTTGATGATTATAGTCGGGGAATTTGGGTTTACTTGATGAAATTCAAATCTGAAGTACGCAAATATCTCTAGCTATTTTGCAATATGGTGAACACTTAATTTAACAAAGTGGTGAAACGGATTAGAACCGATAATGGGAAGGAGTTCCAATCAAATGAAATGATGGACTATTATATGCAATATGGTATTCTTCTTAAGACTTTTTGTGTTCATACGCCACAACAAAATGGGGTTGTAGAACGTCGACACAGATATATTTTGGAGGTTGCCAGGGCTTTGCATTTTCAAGCAGAATTACCTATATTTTTTTGGGGAGAGTGTGTCTTGACAGCCGTCTATATTATAAATACTCCCTTCTAAAGTCCTCCAAAATCATACTCCATATGAGATTTTGCTAAATAAGAAACCAAATTATGATCATTTGAGAGTTTTCGAAAGAGGGAGGTCGTGTGTTTTTGTAGGATACCCACATGGTCAAAAGGGCTATAAAGTATACGACATTAAATGCCGGAAGATATAAACTTCACGTGATGTGAAATTTTTTGAAAATAGTTTCCCTTATGCCTCTCATGTTGTTGAGTATCGAGACAGAGAGAACAAAAAATGGGAAAATATAATTGAGTGTCATGAAGCAAATCTGAGTAACGAATTTTTTATTGGAACAAATGAGAAGGATTCTGTTACTGAAGATAATAACCATGATGAAGAAAATTTGCACAGGGAACTTCCAGTTACAACAAATGAGATGGCTCATATCGATGCAGCTGATACCCATACTGAAAATACAACAAATCCAACATTGCCTGCACGTCACAGTGTTAGAGAGCGGCGCCGACCATCTCATCTCCAAGATTATGAGGGTAGTTAATACATTGCTTGAACATCTTAACATGTACTTTTCATTTAGATGATGTTATAGGTGTTAGCACATCCCTTTAACAACAACAATTAAAGTTATCTACTCTGCTGGAAGTTATTTCGAGTTGTACTTATTTAGTTATGCAGAGTCTGTAATCGATAAGTTTTAGAGAGAGTATTATTCATTGTTTTAGATTACAGAAAAGTGATTGTGTGTTCTTCAAGAATTGAGTTGTAAATCTTTAGAAGAACATGATTCAAGAAAGAGTCTACATCGAAGATATATGAAGATATTGTGTGATCTATAATCGAGAAGAAATCTGGAGCAATTCAGGGATTAGATGAAGATCATGGTGAATGAAAGACTGAGATCGTGCCTTGGAGATTCCAATTAGGGTGGTTTTCCCTACAGACATGTTGAGGGGGAGTCCTAACGACGTCTGCTCGTCTAGATTTGTTCGTCTAGTGTTAGAGTTTGGTTTCAGGTGTTAGGCATTGTATAGAGAGTCTGTGTTCTTGATTTTCCATCTAGTAGAGTCGCCTGGATTGGTATCCCCCAGATGTAGGTTGCAAAACCGAACTGGGTCAACAAATGCCTTGCGTTCTTTACTGCTTTCCATACACAGCGTTATAACATTGCACTAACGACGATAACTGAATCTTGAAGTAAAAAGGACCTTCAATTTGGGATCAGAGCAAGTCCTCTAACGCAGCTGAGGAAATCCATTCTTTTAAGATTCAAAAATCACGAACCGTGAAGGAGCATCCAACATTAGGCCGCCTTTGTTCGATGGAAATGATTATGCATATTAAAAAGCAAGGGTGAGGAATTATCTTTTGGCTCAAGGAGATGGAGTTTGGGATTCAATTATGGAACAATGGACTCAACCAAAAAGAGAGGTTCGTACTGGTGAAGGAGAAACGGCTACAACAACCATTAGACCGGCCACCAACGCCGAACTTACACAAGCCGAGAGAACCGCGAGACAAGGAAATTACACAGCTCTAAATGCCATCAGTGGTGCCATGGATGAAGCGCAATTCAGGATGATTGCTATTGTACGACTGCCTACAAAGCTTTGAATTTCTTGGAAACTCAACATGAAGGTTCGGAGGATGTTAAGTCAACCCTACATCGAATAGAATCTATCTTTGACAGCTTAAGAATGACAAATAATGAGGATATCACATCATATTTTGGAAGATTTCAAGATATTGTAAATCAAGCTACGGCTCTTGGCATGACATTTGAAGGATCAAAGCTAGTGAGGAAGTTTCTCAGGACCGTTTCGAAGAAGTATTCTGCAAAAGTTGCAGCCCTTGAAGAGGTAGAGAAGATCAAGACTATGTCCTCAAGAGAATTGGTTGGGATTCTTCAAATATATGAGATGAATCATCTAGCTTCAGAAAAATCTCACAAGAATATTGCATTCAAAGCCGAGAATAAACCTGCTGATGATTTTGAAGAAGTTTCTTTACTCTCCAAAAGGATTGGAAAGATGCTTCAAAATAAGCATTTCAGAAAATTCCAGAAGAAAACTCGTTGTTCTGACAACCAGTTAACAATCGAGAAGCAGAACAACAGGAATGAGAAGAGAGCTGATGGAAAGTTTCGGAGGTCTAAGAAAGATAAAGATACTGATAAATCTGAGAACCCCACTGAAATCAGATGTTTTGATTGTGAAGGAAAAGGCCATGTAAGAGCTGAATGTCCCACTGCTAAGAAGAAGAAAGGGAAAGCACTTCAAGCCACTTTGAGTGATGATTCTGAAGATGAAGCAGAGAATGATCAATCAAGTGATGATGAAGATGTTGTTGCATTCATAAGAAGAGAAGCCAGTCCTACCCCTTCTGAAGGTAACTCTGAGTCAATTCAATTAGTTGCTGACATTTCTTCTACTGTTACAGCTGAAACATGTAGTCTCTACAAAGAACTAGTTGATATCTATGAAGAACTCAAAGAGGAGTATGAAGAAGCTGTACAAGAAAATAAGAAGTTGTCAAAACAACTCACTGACATAGGTTTAGCTTTGGACAAAGCAGAAGCTGAAAAACTTTAGGCTATTGATGATCTAAAGGCTCTTAAGGGAAAGAATGATGATCTTAAGCTTCAAGTTACCATGACAAAAGAGAAGGAATCGTTTAAGAAATAATCAATCAACCTGGAGAATCGCATTGCTGACTTGGAGAAGATGGTTAAATGCAAAGGCAAACTAGATGAAGTTCTATCTATTGGAAAGAGCTACAAACATATGACTGGAATTGGTTACAAGAATCAAGCATCTACAGGGAAAAGGCTATTTGTTAGCGGTGGAAACTTGAATGCTGAGTCAAGCTCACTATCACATCAGGATGTCTCTACATCACCTAAACGACGCAGAGATTGTCTTTACTGTAGCTTACCTGGTGACACTGCTGAAACTTGTATGAGAATTGTTCGTGATCTTATGATTGGTCGTCCTGTGGTTTGGTCCCATGAGGATTTAAAGAAAAAGATCAAAATTCAAATGGAGTGGATGCCTAAGAGAAAGGAAAGTCAATACCTCGTTGTTCTATCATCGCAACAACAACAGCAATCCAGAAAATGGTATTTTGATTCAGGTTGTTCAAGGCACATGACACGTAGTAAGAATATTCTAAGTAACTTCACAAATAGAGATTGTGGAGATGTGTTATTTGATGATGGTGCTATAAGCAAAATCACAGGTTATGGTAATGTAAAGGATGGTGAACTCTCTCAATTTTCTAGAGTTTATCATGTGAAAGGACTTACTACTAATCTCATTTCAATTAGTCAATTATGTGATGAAGATTCTCTTGTTATCTTTACTAAGAACTTTTGTGAAGTATTTGATTGCAGAAGAGATAACATCATGACAGGTAAACGTTCAAAGAACAATTGTTATACTTTTGAAGCAAATTTAGCTCAAGCACTTGTTAACAAAGATGACCTCATAAATTTATGGCACAAAAGGCTTGGACACCTCAACTATCAAACTTTGTACAAGCTGAGTTGTTCGGCTGCTATCAAAGGTTTGCCTAAACTTCAGAATAACAAAGATCTTGGATTGTTCCAAAGGAAAGCAAACTCGAGCACAACATAAGAAAACTGATGGAATCTCTACAAATCATTGCCTAGAACTAATCCATATGGATCTTATGGGTCCAACAGAAACTGAAAGCCTAAATGGCGAAAGGTATGTTTTAGTTTTTGTTGATGATTTTTCGAGATTTACTTGGGTATGTTTTCTCAGGAGCAAGGATGAAGCCTTCCAACATTTTGAAAAGCTTAGCCTGAAACTGATGAATGAAAAGCAAGCTAAAATCCAAAGAATCAGATCTGACCTTGGACGCGAGTTTGAGAACCAGGAGTTTGAACATTTTTGTAACAACCATGGTATATTTCATGAGTATTCAGCTCTAAAGACGCCACAACATAACGGGATTGCTGAGAGGAAGAATAGAACTCTTCAAGAGATGGCTCGTTCAATGCTGCATGCTAGCACACTTAGCAAGTCTTTTTGGGCAGAAGCAATTCATACAACATGTCATATCATCAATCGTGTATTGTTGAGACCTCATACTAACAACAATCCATATCAAATCTGGAATGGTAACACTCTTACTGTTAAATATTTTCATACTTTTGGATGTAAATATTTTGTCTACAGGGATAGGGATCAAATTAAAAAGTTTGATGCTAGAGCTGAGGAAGGATGGTTTTTGGGTTATTCCAATAACTCAAGAGCTTATCGAGTTTATTTGATTCAATCCATAAAGGTCACTGAAACTGTAAATGTCCTATTTGAGGATAAATATGCCTTACCTAGAAGGGAGGATGATGATACAGTTCCTAGTGTTGATACTATCTCAGACAATCATGTAGTTGGAACATCCAGTCAACAACAGTCATAAGGAATAGATATTGATGATGATGAAGGAGCTAACCATGAGCAAAACCCAGAGGATACTGAGTCAAGTCCTAAAGTAGCGGTACCTAATAAGAGAAAAGGTCCAAGAGCATTGAAATATCATTCACAGCAAGATATCATTGGAGATCCAAATGCTCAACGACAAACAAGGAATCAAAAGGCTGATTATAGAGAATTGGCAGGGATGAACTGTTTTTTTCTAAGATAGAGCCAAGGAATGTTTCTGAAGCCTTAATAGATGAATACTGGATAGCAGCTATGCAAGATGAGCTGATTCAATTTCAAAGGAATGCTGTCTGGGAGTTGGTAGAACAACCTTCAAACATCAATGTGATTGGCACAAAGAGACAGATGAACAGGGGAACATTGTTAGAAATAAAGCACGCCTTGTTGCTCAAGGTTTCACTCAGATCGAAGGAATTGATTATGGTGAGACATTTGCCCCAGTTGCTAGGATGGAAGCTGTTAGAATTTTATTAGCTTTTGCTTGTTCAATGGACTTCTAGCTATATCAACTTGACATCAAGACAACATTTCTTAATGGGAAAATAAAGGAAGAGATCTATGTTGCTCAACCTGTTGGCTTTGAGGATCCATCAAAACCTAACCATGTTTATCGGGTTAAAGGAGCTTTATATGGTCTCAAACAAGCTCCAAGAGCCTGGTATTACAGGTTGTCTTCATTTCTCATCAACAACGGTTACAAAAGAGGAAATGCAGATAAGACAATGTTTGTTAAACATCATAACAACGATCTGATAGTTGCACAAGTGTACGTAGATGATATTATTTTTGGAGCAACGTCAGAACGACTAAGGAACGATTTTGTCAAAGTAATGCAGTCCGAGTTCGAGATAAGTATGATAGGAGAACTTATTTACTTTTTGGGATTACAAGTGAAACAACAGGATGATGGAATCTTTCTAAGTCAACAGGAGTATGCTCTCAACATGCTTAAGAGATTTAGTCTTCATGATAGCAAGGTTGCTAGAACACCTCAAGGACAACAGCAGAAACTTTCTAAGGATGAGCAAGGAAACAATGTAGATCAGAAGCTGTATCGAAGTATGATTGGAAGTTTACTTTACTTAACAGCAACTCGACCAGATATCTCTTTTAGTACTAGAGTATGTGCAAGGTTTCAATCTAATCCAAAGGAGTCACATCTAAAAGCAGTCAAGTGCATTATGAGATACATCAAAGGAACTATTAGTATGGGAATATGGTTTTTTAAGAGATCTAATTTGGGCTTAATAGGATATACGGATTCAGATTGGTCAGGATGTAGTGATGACAGACGATCAACAACCGGAGGCTGTTTTTATCTTGGGAACAATCTAGTTTCATGGTTTTCCAGAAAACAGAATATAGTAGCACTCTCAACAGCAGAAGCTGAATATATTGCAGCTACTTGTTGTTGTTCTCAGTTAATGTGGATGAGGCAAATGCTTGATGACTATGGTGTTAAGAAGGATGATTTCAAGGTCTACTGTGATAATACCAGTGCGATTAACATTTTAAAGAATATTGTTCTTCATAATCGCAGCAAACATATTGATATTAGGTATCATTTCAAAAGAGATTTGGTATAAGACAGTGTGTGCAACATTGAACACATCGGGACGTTAGAACAACGTGCTGACATCCTTACAAAGGCATTGGATGGTGAAAAGTTTGAAACTCTTAGATCAATCATGGGCCTTTGCTACTCTTGTTAATTCAATTAAGCCTATTTTTATTTTTACGTGTTTGCACTTGATCTAGCCCATGAGATTTTTCAGGCCCAAATACTCTTTCGATAAGCTTGAAAGAAACCGTCGTCTACAGAGTAATGATGACTGCGGAACTGACAGCCATCATCTTCACGTCGCACATCAGGGGAAACTGTCACCCTCGTTCTCTTGCCTCTTCGTCTTCACCTTCTTCTCTTTAAATTAGTTCATTTGGGTTTAATTCTTTACCACATTTCAATTTCAAGTTTGAGTCTTTATAGATTTTATACTACCTCCGTCTCAATATATTTGTTACGGATGGTTTTTTGACACTATTCACTGTTCAACTTTGATTTAGATTTTTATTATAGCTATGTAAGAAATAACATAGTCAAGTGAGATCTTGTTAGATACGTCTAATCTTGTAGTTTTAGACAATTAACTTTTTATAACTTTTTGTTGTACACAATTTACGTTATTAACCGTTAAAAATGTGCATCGGCATACGTGCTGGGTGGGTCCGTAACAAAAATAGTGAGACAGAGGAAGTATTTCCTAGTCATGGCATCGTCTTCTTCAACCAACCATCTGGAGAAGGTTACCGAGCAAGCTCCAACCACTTTGGAACCCCCCATTACCTGAGAAATTCCAATCCCTACTGAGAATATCACTGAAGAACCCATTGCCACACCCGAAACTGTTGCTCAAACCACCGAAAATGTTGAAACCCAAATTACTTCCTTTACTGAAGACACAGAACCCTTGAATGTTTTACCCCCTTCTCCTCATCAGAACCCTACTCAAAATCCTACTGAAAATCCTACTAAAACTGGACCATCTACTACTGAAGCGGAAAATGTAAACCTGGAGGATGACATTCTTCCACACGATGAACCAGAAGTTCCTGATCAAGCCGAAGTTGAAACATAAGTTCGACGACTAGCCACCAGATACAAAATCTCAAACGGCGCTCAATCCAACCTATTTCATTAAAGAGATGATGCAGTTTGGCACTAAGGATCTTGTCAACAGGAAGTTTATTCCAGAAGAAAATTTTTTTTCACATCACCTACACCGAAATAGGGTTTGATGAGTTCTTGGAAGAGAGGCATTTACTGAAATGGGCATGAGTTTTCAAAGCCTACTCTCCAACCTTAGTCAAGGAGTTTTATGCCAATGTTCACCCTGAGATTCTGAACAAAAGCTCTCCTTGGTTTGGTAAGATATACATTCGTGGAAAGTTCATTGAACCAACCCCTGCTCTTATCAATGCGTTGTTAGAACTTGCCCCCAACGAAGACCTTGGAGATCCTCTGGAGTATCTGCCTCACTCCCCTGCTGACATTGCTTACACCATCTCAATGAGAAGCATTTGACTTTGGACGACACAAATGCAGTGCCTCAGATTTGACAATGAAGTTTCACTGTCTCTTCTACTTCTGTCGTGCCAACATTCTACCAACATCGAATGCTTCTCAGCCTTCTCTTGAGATGGGTAAACTCTTATTCTGTATCAATTCTGGTATTGAACTAATGAACTTTGGTCTGCTTGTGTTGAAGAGAATGTTAGGTTATTCTCGTGATATGATCTCAAAATCTGCAAGTCTACCTTACCCTGGTCTTATAACCCTTCTACTGCACCAAAATGGAACTAAAATGAAGAAGGATGATCTGATTAAGATCAATGAGCACACTCCTACTCCTGAACTTCGTGATAAGCATAATGATTTCAAGGACAGACCACCTCCATCTGGCACTAATCTAATTCAACAGATAAAGTCTGAGTTGTTGACTCTCCGTGACAAACATACTAAAATCAGCCAGGATGCTATAGCCACCAAGCGGAGGATTGCCCAGATTGTGAGCATGTTGCCCGGCTCATTCTCTCCTACCCGCAAAGTTTCTTCCAGCACAGCTCGTTCTGGAGAGCCCAATCCTTTTGCTGATGAGGAAGATTCTTCTGATGGAGTTGCTTGATCCATCAAGGGGGAGAAAAAGCTGAAGCTGGTGTCTATTTTGGTGAAAAGGTGGTATTGGTGTGGTAAGGATGTTGATATTTTGGGGTAACGACTTTCTGACACTATATTTTGATGGATTTTGTGTTTTGTTTGTTTTTGGATGTTGATTGATGAACTATGAACTGTCGTCTTTGATGATTGATGCTTTACATTGATGATATTTTGCTATTTTGTTGATGTGCTTGGCTATCATGTTCTTATATGCTTAATGCTTGCATTACTGATATTTTTGATAGACAACTTGTGATGGATCATCATCTCCACGAAATGTGGGGGAGATTGTTAATACATTGCTTGAACATCTTAACATGTACTTTTCATTTAGATGATGTTACAAGTGTTAGCACATCCCTTTAACGACGAAAGTTACAGTTATCTACTCTGCTGGAAGTTATTTTGAGTTGTACTTATTTAGTTATGCAGAGTCTGTAATCGATAAGTTTTAGAGAGAGTATTATTCATTGTTTTAGATTACAGAAAAGTGATTATATGTTCTTCAAGAATTGAGTTGTAAATCTTTAGAAGAACGTGGTTCAAGAAAGAGTCTACATTGAAGATATCTGAAGATATTATGTGATCTACAATCGAGTAAGATATCTAGAGCAATTCAGGGATTAGATGAAGATCATGGTGAATGACAGACTGAGATCGTGCCTTGGAGATTCCAGTTAGGGTGGTTTTCCCTACAGACGTATTGAGGGGGAGTCCTAACGACCTCTGCTCATCTAGATTTGTTCGTCTAGTGTTAGAGTTTGGTTTCAGGTGTTAGGCATTGGATAGAGAGTCTGTGTTCTTAATTTTCAATCTAGTAGAGTCGCCTGGATTGGTATCCCCCAGATGTAGGTTGCAAAACCGAACTGGGTCAACAAATACCTTGCGTTCTTTACTGCTTTCCATACACAGCGTTATAACATTGCACTACCGACGATAACTGAATCTTGAAGTAAAAGGGACCTTCAAGGTTCAATTGCCAAAGTCTATAGACCACACGCAACCCATGTACGACTTAGGCTCCTCAACGGTACACTCTCTTGCTAATTATGTCTCATATGATAAATTTTCCTCTGCTTATAAATGTTTCTTGACAGCCATCAGTAAACAAGATGAGCCGAAATTTTTCCCTCAAGCATTTAAGGTGCCACAATGGCAAGATGCTATGAAAAGGGAGACTGAAGCACTAGAGGCGAATGGAACTTGGTCTTTAGAGCCTTTACCACCTGGGAAACATGCTATTGATTCGAAATGGGTCTACAAGATAAAATATAAACTCTCAGGAGAAGTTGAACGATATAAAGCACGTCTCATTGCCAAAGGTTTTAAACAAATTGAGGGCATTGATTTCCATGAGACATTTGCCCCAGTAGCAAAGCTTGTTACTGTTCGAAGTTTGCTTGTAGTTGCAGTGAAGCGAAATTGGATTATACATCAATTGGATGTTAACAATGCATTCCTACATGATGATCTAAATGAAGACGTATATATGAAAATCCCACAAGGATTTGCTAAGAGTGGAGAAACTCAAGTTTGCGAGTTGCAAAAGTCTCTTTATGGCTTGCGGCAAGCATCAAGAAACTGGTATCTTAAGTTTACACGGGCCATTCTGGATGTCGGTTTTGGGCAATCCCGTGCTGACCATTGATGCACCCTGTGAAACCACATTTAATTAAGCTTAAATTGTGATAAAATGAACCTAAATTGCGTGCATGAGACCTTATTTTACTGCTTTTTAGTGTACATTTCATGTGATGTGTAAATATTAATAAGACTGATTAAATTGAGCTTATTTGAGTTCAATTTACCTTGTTTTATGCTTTTTAATAAGACTTTGGCAATTCTAATACATTGCAATGATGTTTCAGGCATTAAAATGAAGAAAGAAGATGTTCGGAGGTCAAAGGATGCAAAATTCGGAATTTTCAACACTGGAAGGCTCCAGAATGCGCCACATAGGCATGGCGGCGCATAAAAATGTTCTCCAGCGCCATTTTATGCGCCACTTCAACACTTGGGAAAATTTCGGATGGAAAAAGCTTCAGGATGCGCCAGCTCTTCTTGGCGGCGCATAAAAAGCCATTCAAGCGCCACTTTTTGCGCCGAGGTCGAATTTTAGGAAATTGTCAGAATGCACCGCTTCTTCTTGGCGGCGCCTGAAACCACCTTGGAGCGCCACTTTTTGCGCCGTTTTGGAAAATTCGGAAAATCAGCGTATGCGCCAGTTCTCCTTGGTGGCGCCTAAAACCCTCCCCGAGCGCCGTTTTATGCACCATCGTCGCAGTTGGGCAGTTTTCTAACCTCCCGAACACGGTTTTAAGGGACGTTTTTCTTCATTTCTTAACAACCAGACTGCAAAACTCGATTAGAAACTCTCTGGAATCATCTGCAAATGGGAGAAGAAGGCCGGAAACACAAATCCATGCCGGAGGAATGCATCAAGGACGCTGTTCTGGGCGTGTTCTTCCTATTCTAGGTGTTGCCTTTCTTTTTCTTGCTTTGTAATGAATTGAATTTGCCTTTAAAAGTAATCTGCTATCATGTTCTTCATTTGTAGACGGATTTCTGTAATGTTCGTGTTAGAAGTGTTCTAGAACAGGAGTTCAGAATCACTTTGAAGTACGAATTCATCTTTTATGGAAGTAATATGATATGTCGATGTTTTATTATGTAATCTGGATTAATCTGTTTGAATTATTAGAATGTGGATTAAGATTATGTATTGTATGCCTGCATTTGATCGATAATTAGAATTTAGCAGAAATCTGGAATCTGTCATTTTAATCGATCAATCTGCTTTAATGTGTTTTAATTAATCTGCTGCAATATTAATCTATTCATATACTAAATTTAGGATTATATGTTAGATGTTATTGAATTGATCGATATTTGGTGTTTTGTCAAATCTGCTATTTAAATTATTAATCTGCTAAAGCCCTAAATTGATCGATCGATCTGTGTTCACTATTTTTAGTAATCTGGCATTAATTCTAATCTGTCTGCATTTTAATATTATTAATTAAATCCAGTTTACCATGTTTTGCTATTATTTTACCATAATTGTTAAATTATTTACACTGTTCTGCATAATTAAATGTTAGAATCTAATTCTATAAATTCTGCTTTGCTAAATCGGGAGATAAAAAGTGGGATTCATATTTTAGTACCGGAATTGGGAATAAATTACATTAAAGATGGATTCTAGCATGTGCACAATGATTTGGGAAATGAAAAGTGCCTATTAATTGCTATAGGAAAATTTGTAAGCTTGGGAAAGACTCAAATTTAAGCCTAGAATAATGATTGCAGAATGTTAGATAATTTAACCAACTTCCATGAAATCTGTTTAAGCATAATTTGATTATTAGCAGATTATAATATTTTTAATCTTTATAAAATAATTAATTTTAAGAAATTGATCTTTTTAGACATTGGAAAATGCTAAATCAATATGCAATTTCTATTTTATATAAAGATGGCAATATTTAAAATATTACAAGCATCTCCCATTTATATCCTTAATAAATATAATTTTAATTTGCTCTATTTTAAATTTAATGTCACTAGTTTTAAGTAAATCACCATTAGAATTAATCAAAATCTTTTTAAATATATTAAATATAATTAATGAACTTAAGAACAATTAAAATCTCTCCGGAATGAAATAATATTCTGAAATTCCCTGTGGATTCGACCCGGTATTCACCGGTTTTTATTACTTGATGACTACCATCCGCTTGTGGTAAAATATGAGTAGTGAAAATCACCCATCAAGTTTTTGGCGCCGTTGCCGGGGAATTTGTTGTGAATTTTTAATTATTTTTAGTTTATTAATTTAAATCTATTAAGTTAAATATTAGTTTAACTGTTACTTATTTTATTTTATTTTATTTAATATTTGCAGTGCGAAGCAAACAAGCAGAAATAGCTTATGATCCTGAAATTGAGCGTACCCTTAGAGCTATTAGATTAGGAAAACGTAGGAGACCAGCTCAGTTGGAAATTTTAATTAATTCATCCTCTGATGAAGAAAACTATTCTCCAACGACTGGAGTTTCAACAATTCAAACTAATCAATTAGTTGCTCAGTTCAATAGATTAAACATGGCAGCGAATGATAATGATAATCAGGGTAATAATGGAGGCAACGGTGGTGATTTGGAGCACGATGATCAAGCTGAAATGACCATTGAAGAACACTTACAAGGAACTAGTGGAAATCTGCTTAATAGAACTCCTAGGCCTGATGTAGATGCTTTAAGCTTTACCCTTCAGCCTGCACTAATCACAATGGTTCAAGCTAATCAATATAATGGAGCACCTACTAATGATGCTGTAGAACACATAAGGAACTTTCTGGATTATTGTGACACAGTGAAAATAAATGGTGTTACTAGTGATGAAATCAAGTTGAGATTGTTCTCGTTTTCACTCAGAGATAAAGCTAAAACTTGGTACAACTCACTTCAATTAAGGGATGTCACTACTTGGGATAAAATGTTAGAAGCTTTCTTAGAACAATTCTTCCCACCATCCAAGGTTATTGAATTACAAGAAAAAATCAAAGAATTTGTGCAAGATGAAGGTGAAACTTTACTTGAAGCATGGGATAGATATAACACTTTATTGGCGAGATGCCCGAATCATGGCTTTGAAGATTGGCAGCAGATGCATTTCTTCTACAATGGGTTGATTGATCATTGGAGGAACTTGTTGGATGCGGCAGCTGGAGATTCGTTTCTGTCTATAGGACCCTCTTAGAGCTAAGGAAATTATAGAGAAAAAGATTTCTAATATGAAAAAATTTCCTGGTAAGAAAAATGCTAGAAATAAAACAAAAGGGGGAATCTATGAGGTAGAAAAGGCAGTTGCTATAGATTCTAAGTTAGATGCTTTGATGAGGGAGGTTTCTACGCTTAAGAAAGGTCAAGCTAAAGTTGTGAGATGCGGTATTTGTCATGGACCTCACGAGTCGTCAGCTTGTCACTTGCTTGATCAAGGACTTCAAGAGACTATGCAGTGTGAGGGCACTGAGGAGCAAGTGGAAGATGTGAACTACATGGGAAATAGGCAGCAAAACTACAACCAAAACCGTCCTCAAAATCAAAACTTCTATCCAAATCAGAATTCTCAATTTCAACAAAACACTTATCCACAAAACAACCGTCAACCTTATCCACAAAACCAAAATCAAAATTACCCAAATCAAAATCCAAATCAAAATCAGAATTTTCAAAACCAAAATCAAAACCAAAACTATAATCAAAACAGAAATCAGAATCAACTTTTTTACCCTAACCAACAGCCTAGGAACTTTCAACCTCAACAACAGCTGCAACAAAATCAAGTAAGTGATGAGGTCAATTTAAAAGAGTTAATGAGCACAATCGTGTCTCAACAACAAACAATTCAGCAAATGCAAGCCTCAATGAGAAATTTAGAAGTGCAAGTTGGTCAAATTGCTAGGGACACTTCAAATAGACAGCAAGGAACACTACCAAGCATGCCTGATCCTAATCCAAAAGAGCAATGTAAAGCAATCACTTTAAGAAACAAAAAGGAATTACCCAATCCTTACCCTACCTTAGATGATCCAGAGGTTTTAGCTGATGCTATAGAGGATCAAAATGAGGATACAGAGAAACAAAGTCAGCATAAAAACACTGATGAACCTAAGGAGAGTGAGAAACTCAGAATTGAACAAGATAAGGGTAAAGGAAAGTCTGCTGTCTCAGTCAAGCCATATCAGCCACCTATTCCATATCCACAGCGTCTTAAGAGGGCTAAGGAAGATAAAGACTATGCTAAATTCTTAGAAGTCTTTAAAAATTTAAGAATTGATATTCCTTTCTCTGATGCCATTGCACAAATGCCTGTGTATGCTAAGTTTTTAAAAGAAATTCTATCAAAAAAGAGGAGTGTTGATGATGAAGAGAAAGTGACACTGACAGGGGAATGCAGTGCAATCTTACAAAGAAGGCAACCTATTAAACAAAAAGATCCTGGGAGTTATACTATTCCGTGCATTATTGGCACTAAAGAATTCAACAAAGCTTTGTGTGATCTCGGGTCTAGTATTAATCTGATGCCTCTACATGTCTTTAGAGAACTAGGAGTAGGAGTTGTGAAGCCTACTAGGATGCAGTTACAGCTTGCTGATAGATCTATTAGGACTCCTTTAGGCATTGTAGAAGATGTTCCTGTTCAAGTAGAGAGTTTCATTTTCCCTGTTGAGTTTGTTGTTCTTGATATGGAAAAAGACATTGATATTCCTCTGATTTTAGGTAGACCATTTTTGCAAACTGGTAGGGCTATGGTTGATATGGATGATGGTAAAATTACACTTAAAGTAGGTAATGAACAAATGTCGTTTGACATTTCTAAGACAACTAAAACACAACACGCTAGTTCTGATACCTACCCGTGTAATAGAGTCACAACTATTTATCAGGAGGATGAGGTGATTGAGAGAGAGTTCTTTGCTAGGCATGATCCCTATAGGAAATTTGAGCAGTTAGTGGAGAGTTGTGAGGACTTAGCTGAGAGTAAGTGTGAGGGAGGATTGCCTGTACAAGTTGCATGTGCGATAGAAGAATCTAAGTTAGTCCCGTCTGTTGAGAAGCCACCTATATTGACATTGAAAGAGTTGCCATCACATTTGAGGTATGTTTTTCTTGGTGAGAATGATACTTTACCTGTTATTGCAAGTAATAAATTGAATGATGATCAATTAAATGCATTAACCCAAGTGTTGAGTAAGCATGTTAGAGCAATAGGTTGGACGATAGCTGACATCAAGGGACTGAGTCCAGCATTGTGTACACATCGGATTTATATGGAGGAGGATGACAAGCCAGTGAGACAGCCCCAGAAGAGATTGAATCCACATCTACAAGAAGCTGTAAGATCACAGGTTATTAAACTACTCGATGCAGGTATTATCTATCCTATTTCTGATAGTCAGTGGGTGAGTCCCGTTCAAGTAGTGCCTAAAAAGGGAGGTATGACTGTGATTAGAAATGAAAATGGTGAATTAGTACCTACTAGGCCTACTACTGGATGGCGTGTATGCATTGATTATAGAAGATTGAATGATAAGTCTAGGAAAGATCATTTTTCACTGCCTTTTATTGATCAAATGCTAGAACGTTTAGCTGGCCATGAGTTTTATTGCTTTTTAGATGGCTATTCTGGTTATAATCAAGTTCCAATTGCACCTGAGGATCAAGATAAAACTACATTTACATATCCTTACGGTACATTTGCATATAGGAGAATGCCATTTGGTTTGTGTAATGCCCCAGCTACATTTCAGAGATGCATGATGTCTATATTTTCTGATTTAATTGAGACTTGCATTGAGGTATTTATGGATGATTTTTCTGTATTCGGGTCTGATTTTGAAAAATGCTTAATTAACTTGGAGAAAGTTCTGATTAGATGTGAAGAGTCAAATTTAGTTCTTAATTGGGAAAAATGTCATTTTATGGTTAATGAAGGTATTGTCTTAGGACATAGGATTTCTAAAAATGGCATTGAAGTTGATAGGGCTAAAGTAGAAGTAATTGCTAAAATCCCACCTCCTACTAATTTAAAAACTTTGAGAAGTTTTCTGGGTCATGCTGGATTTTATCGAAGGTTCATAAAAGATTTTTCAAAAATTGCATTACCTCTGTTTAAGCTGCTATGTAAAGATGTTGAGTTTAATTTTACTGATGAGTGTATTGAGGCGTTCAATAGGATCAAGGAAGCATTAGTGACAGCACCAATTATTCAGCCACCTGACTGGAGTTTGCCATTCGAGATCATGAGCGATGCTAGTGACTTTGCTGTTGGAGCAGTATTGGGTCAACGAAAGGATAAGAAACTTCATGTTATTTATTATGCTAGTCAGGCCTTAAATACTGCACAGAAAAATTATGCCACCACTGAAAAAGAGCTTTTATCTGTTGTTTATGCATGTGAAAAATTTAGACCATATCTGATAGGTTCAAAAACTGTAGTTTACACTGATCATGCTGCTATTAAATATCTTCTTGCAAAGAAAGATGCTAAACCACGGTTAATTAGATGGGTATTATTGTTACAGGAATTTGACTTGGAAATTAGAGATAGAAAAGGAGATGAGAATCCTGTAGCTGATCACTTATCTAGATTGGAGCATGAAAAAGGGGAAGAAAGATTAATTAATGATGCATTTCCTGATGAAAATTTGTATTTAATAAATAGCACTTCCTCTGATCCGTGGTTTGCTGATTTTGTGAATTATTTAGCATGTGGTGTAATTCCTGATCATCTAAAATGGCATAGCCAGAAACAAAAATTTAAAACTGATGCTAAATATTTTATTTGGGATGAACCTTATTTGTTTAGACTCTGTTCAGATCAAATCGTAAGGAGATGCATCCCTGATGAAGATTTTGAAAAAGTATTAAAGGCTTGCCACGAAGGACTTGGAGGGGGACATGTTGGACCGAATAGGACAGCTCATAAGGTACTCGAAGGTGGTTTATATTGGCCTAATATTTATCGTGATGCTAGATCATTTGTGTTAAAATGTGATGTATGTCAAAGGGCTGGTAATATCACTAAAAGAGATGAAATGCCATTAAAAGGAATTATGCCTGTTGAGTTGTTTGATTTGTGGGGAATTGATTTCATGGGTCCATTTCCACCATCTAATGGGAAATTGTATATTCTTGTTGCTGTTGAGTATGTTTCAAAATGGGTAGAAGCTGAATCATGTGCTTTAAATGATGCTAAACAAGTGATTAAATTTCTGAAAAAGCAAATTTTTACTCGTTTTGGTGTGCCTAAAGCAATCATTAGTGATGGTGGATCTCATTTTGTTAATAGGGCTGTTAATCAATTGTTATCTAGATTTCATGTTCATCATAGGATAACAACACCCTATCATCCTCAAGCCAATGGTCAGGTAGAAGTCACTAATCGTGAGATTAAAAAGATTTTGGAAGCTACGGTAGGAAAATCTAGAAAAGATTGGGCTTTTAAGTTAGATGAAGCATTATGGGCTTATAGGACAGCTTTTAAAACACCTATAGGTATGACTCCTTTTAAATTAGTTTATGGTAAAGCTTGTCATTTACCTTTTGAACTTGAGTTTAAATCACTTTGGGCTATGAAGAAATTGAATTTTGAATTTAAAGAAGCTCAAGAGAAAAGAAAGATCTTAATGAGTTAGAAGAAATGAGGCGTCATGCTTATGACAATGCTTTAATTTATAAAGAAAGAACAAAGCTTTATCATGATAAAATGCTTAGGCCGAAGGTGTTTGAAGCTGGTCAATTAGTGCTTTTATATAATTCTAGATTTAAAGTGTTTCCTGGTAAATTGAAGACTAAATGGTCAGGGTCTTTTAGGATTGTTAAAGTGTTGGATAATGGTGCAGTTGTTTTAAAAGCTGAAGATGAAAAGGAATTTACTGTAAATGGTCAAAGACTTAAACATTATTTTGGAGATGAAGTTAAATTCATCGAACAAATTAATGTTAAGCCTTTGGTTGTTTAAATCTGCTTATTGAAGTAAATGCATTGCATTTTAATTTTGTTGAGTTTTGATTTATTACATTTATAAAAACCAATAAAAATTATAAAATGGCAGAAAAAGACAAAAATATTTTGCATTTTATTGTTTAGGTGCTTTTAGTTGTTTTACTGCTTTTATTAATTTAAGTCGTGATTTTATTTTAATTATGTTGTTTAAGTTTTATGCTATGTTGATTGCATGTGTTCAATAAATTGAGTAGGACATTGCTTTTGAATTGGAATAAGTAGCAAAATGTTGAGAAATGATAGACTTGTGTGTGCTTGGAGGATTGATCTTGAATTGGGCATTTTTGACTCGGTGATGAGTTAAGGAGGAGGATCTATATGGACTAATTGATTGAATTGAGGAGAATTATGATCCGGAAGGATTTGAGGAGCCTACATACGCTAAATCTGACTTGCTAACCTTAGGGAGTGTATTGACTATCATTTTGGTGAAGTTTGAGCTGAAATTCAAGTGCCACGTACTCAGTTTAGGCGCCACACCTTCTTGGTGGCGCCTAGAATCATGCTCAGGCGCCATGATATGCGCCATTTTTTATCCTGGAAAATTTTGAAGTCAGGTTATGCACCACTTGTACTGAGTGGCGCATAAAAGTACTCCCGAGCGTCGTTGGACGCGCCATTTTCGGACTTGGGATTTTTCAGAAAATACCCAGGCGCCACTTGTACTGAGTGGCGCCTAAAACACCACTCAAGCGCCATTTTGGCGCCTGACCCGGCGGGTCAGGGCGCCAGACCCGGTTCTGGAACGGGACTTTTATCCCAAAATTTACTTCTTCACTTCATTTTTTTCCTCCAATTCGACCGAGACCCTTTCTCCCTCTCCACCGTGCGCCATTTTCATCTTCCAAGCGACACAATTTGCGTCACTTTGGTAAGAATCCTTTCAATTCTTGTTTCTTCCTATCAATTCTCATCTACATTGTTCAAATTCTCATCCCAAAACCCAAATTTTGTTTTGTTTGAATCAAATTAGGGTTCTTCAACCCTAGTTCTTCAAATTTGGGGATTTCTCTTCAAAGTGTTCAAATCCTTCAATCTAGGTAAGAATGGCTATCCTAATTCAATTATTATCATATTCTAGTGCTTTGGAATGCATTAATTTTGGTATTGGTATTGTTACTTGAATTTTGGGTTTTGTAGAGTGTGGGATAAAATTCAATTTTGATTGTCTAAATTCTAGTTTTAGCATGAACAAGTGTTGTTGAACATGGTTTGAATGCATAATGTGAAATTTTTGGATTAACATTAAAAAGTTGGAATTTTTGAAAATTTTAAATCTGAAAATTATTTTTAAATTAATTAAAATGACATTTTTGATTAATTAAATGGATGAAATCTCACTAGAACATGTCATTTTAGTTATATTAAAAATATAAAGTTGTTTTCTTATCAAAAATTCCATGTTTTTCATAATGTGAGTTAATTAAACCATGTTTTGATAAAAGCTCTCTTATTTGTAATTTAGTTAATTTAAATAGGTTAATTTATCATAGGAATAAATTAAAATGGATTTAAATATTAATTTAAACCATTTGTAATGCAATAGTTTGATAGTTTAGGTTGTTTTAGTTTTTAAATGTGAAAATTTAATAAATTAGAGAGTTTCTATTAAAAAGACATGTTAAGTATGAATTTTAAACTTTAAAATAAAATGGGTGTTATGTTTAAACAAAGTTTATGATTCATAATTTTTAAACTGCAACATCTTGGTCATTGAGTTATTTAAATCCCACATTCTAGGTTGATGTATATGTTTGCTTTATACTTAACACTTAAGTTAAACCTTTGGTTTAAACTTAAGTGTGAGGATGGGAGGCAATGCATATATATGATACTAACCCAGAGTTTTTGTACAACCAGGTACTGAAATAATGTATAATCCTCCAAACCTCCCTAAGAAATCGGGTTATAGGTATATACCCATGCCCGAGGGGAGAATGGGGATTTATGATCCACAGTCACCGGATAGCGTTCCTACTCCTATTCCTGATGAGCATATTTTTGAAAATCGCAGACTCCGCACTAAAAATTCGGTACAGATGGATCATCCACAGGGATCAGGTGGTGCTTCCAAGTCCAAGGGACTTCTCTCCTATTTTAGGAGGAACAAGTCCAGGAGTGGTGCATCTTCTAGACAGACCACAGTACCAGCTGATGACCATCAGGAGGTCAATCAGCCTGACCAGCCTAACCAGCCTGATCAGACCCTTCAGCCTGAGACGTCTGATCATTCACAGGTCCCCTCTAGAGCCTCTCGGGGGAAGGCACCTGTCACGAGTTCCACTTTCTCTCGACCTAGGAGGGGGAGATCTGCAGCACTAGTCATACAGGAGCCTGTCCCTGAGGCTGTAGGAGGAGAGGAAGATGAGGAGGAGGTTGATCAGGAGGAGCAGCAGGATAGGGGAGGACCGAAAAAGCAAGATCCGAGAGCTTATGTACCCGAGTTGTTTTATGTCAGCCCGGGCATACTTGATGCCACTGTGTTTAGGAGTGCCAGAGCCTACGAGCTATACAAGAGGTTTCACAAGAAGAGGATTATTGCTGATAGGGGATTTTCAGACAGAGATTTGCAGCACCCTCTACTCCGTGATGCTATTAGATCCAGAGGTTGGGAGAGATTCGTTAGACATCCAGCGGGATCATATTCGTGGGAGTTGACTAGGCTGTTTCTAGCCAACGCTGAGGAGGAGGATTCGTGGATTTTCGGGGTTAGAGTACCCATCACTCCTCAGCACATCAACCAATTTTTCGGAGTAGTGGATGTGCCTTACGGCAGAGACTTTTGGGAGCCAGTTATGAGGGCTGATGATAGGGAGGAGTTTAAGAAGCTTGTTTTGATGTCGATGTTTGAGGGTCAGGAGGATGTCCTCACATATGATGACGATGACATGAGCAGGCTACATGGGCCTGATATGGATGCACCCATGTATCAGCTGCTCATGTTCTACAGATCTAGACTGAGTCCTTCGACTCACACCTCTGGACCTAATGCCTTGGATATGTATGTCCCATACTGCATCAAGGTGGGGAGCCCGGTTAACATGGGAGAGCTTATATCACTAGAGTTGAGACAGACACCGGGGATGTCTAAGAGATCAGCTCTTATGTTCCCCAGCTTGATATGGCAGCTGTGTGCACAGGCAGGAGTGGATATGGGGCAATTTGATAGAGACTGGAGGATGAGGCCCCCTATTCCATTTGGGAAGAGGAATTTCAAGCTGCCTGGCATAAGGTGCAAGCCTATGATACTTCCGAGAGAGTTACCCAGGCAATCACCACCACCTGCACCTTCACATGCTAGCCAGGAGCATTTTGAGGCTCCTTCGCAGTCCACCCGGGGTACACGAGGTGGTAGAGGCAGAGGTAGGGGACGTGGCACAGCTCAGCCACAGCAGTCACATCAGCAGTATCCGGGAGAGCCTGATTGGGCTAGGGCATTGAGGATTGATCAGCAGACGATGATGACCAACCAGCAAAATTGGATGAACACTATGGATGAGAGGATGAGGTTGGTAGCTCAGAGGCAAAACTTTTTGAGCGATCAAATTGAAAAGAATGCCCGAGCCCAAGCTTACCATGCAGCCAGATTGGAGTATTTTGTCTCAGAGCCTAGGGCAGCGTTATGTCGCTCCTCAGACACCTTCTGAGGACGATGATGATGAGGACTATGTTGGGTCTGGGGATGGTAGCGATGAGGGAGATGAGGATGCTGAGGATGCTGATGCTGGGGATGGATCTGAAGAAGTGGGAGACAATGATGACAATGATGATTCTGAGGACTCCGACTGAGTGAGAGAGATGAGCGATAGATAGGCTTGTGATCGTTATAGATGACATGTATTGATAGGCCTATGTATTTGACTCTATTGCTATTTTGCTACATTTTAGTTATTTCCATTTGAGTTGTAGTTGTCCTAACTCTATTTTCTTTTTAGTATTTTTGCTATCTTTGATATACTATT
This sequence comes from Hygrophila difformis, assembly GCA_030278955.1. Classification (NCBI taxonomy): domain Eukaryota; kingdom Viridiplantae; phylum Streptophyta; class Magnoliopsida; order Lamiales; family Acanthaceae; genus Hygrophila; species Hygrophila difformis. Next base: position 17,460,111 of record JAOANR010000001.1, read on the forward strand.
TCTATGATTCAAGTCCTTGTGATCTTATGGAGTATTAGATGATGCTTATTTAGATTATAAGGTTGTTAGTTGCTTTTAAATTCAATAAAGTAGCTCTTACCAACAACATGTTAAATCGAGTTGTTTTGAACTGGTAAAAAGATCAATGAAGTTTATTTGGACTAGATTGAGGTGTAGATGGAGTGAAATTGGTATTGTTGAGTGATTTGGAGATTTTGGACATCATGGGGAAGAACTTAGGAAAAACACGTTCTGCTCGAATTGGCACAGAATGCGCCATATAGGCTTGATGGCGCCTAAAAATGCCCTGAAGCGCCACTTTATGCGCCAGAAAACTTAGAAATTTTTCTAAGTTTTTCCAAAATGCGCTACACATGCTTGGTGGCGCATAAATCTGCCTTTCTGCGCCACTTTTTGCATCGCAGAAATAAAATTTTTCCAAGTTTGCTTCAGGATGCGCCACTTCTTCTTTGTGGCGCATAAAACTCCCTTCCTGCGCCAATTTTTGCGCCATGGCTTATTTTTAAATTTATATTATTTTCAAAATGCGCCATTTGTGCTGTGTGGCGCCTAAAAGTGACCTTCTGCGCCACTTTTTTGTGCCACTGACGCAAATTTTTCAAAAATTCGCGAATCCAAAATATTCAAATCATATCTAATCGATTTTTGGGATCCTAAACAGCATTATACTAACTCCAAATCATATGTTTAGTGTATATTTGGATCTAGATTAAATCAATCCCGCCATATCTCAACAAAATCAAGATTTCACCTTCTTTAAAAGAGCCATGACCGATCGGTCATACTCTCATTCTCAAATCTGTCAATTTTTCTCTTCTTCCAGTTTAATTAGCTTTCCAATCCCAATCCTTTCTTCCTAAATTCTGCCACCATGAGACCAAAGAGAAAGAATAACCCAAGAAACAATGGTGGAAAGAAATTGAAAGCCACAGAGCCTGCCCCATCATAGACACCAGAAATTAATGAACCCATTCTGGAGCCGGCTGCTGTGGGAGCTGAAGATGAGTTTGTGAACAATCTGGTAGTTCCCGATTCATATAATGGTTACGATACTTCTTTCAATTCTGCTCAACCAACGGAGGATGATCCACAGCAAGAAGCAGATGTCGCTGAATCCCCGGAGGAAATCTCACCAGAAATTCCTCGTGAATCTAAAATTAAGAGGAAGAGTCACAATAGAAAGAATGATACTACCCCTCTGGAAGAATTAACAGGAGATACTTTTAATCCGGCCATTTTCATCAATCAAACTGCATATTCTTATTATCAGAAGATGGTGGAAAGATGGACTATTCCTGATAAAGGATTCACTGAAGCTGACATGGAGCGATTTTCGGTTCATGATGCTCTCATGAGTCGAGGATGGATGAAATTCGCTGCGCATCCGGAAGGAGTTTATTCTTGGGAGCTTACCAGACAGTTCTTGTGCAATGCTCAGTATGATCGTTATACCTCATGGATTAGGGGAGTGCCTGTGCCATATGGTCCCGCAGTAATCAATGAACTTTATGGTACTGTGGATGTTTCTTGCCCAGCTGCAAAGAAGAAGCACTTTCATGACCCTATTCATGAAGAGGAAGGAGGACCCGAATTGGAGAAAAAATTTTTGAAAGAGATGTTTGAAACTCAAAAGAAGGTGGCCTACATAGGAGAGAAGAAGGAGAATGTTGTAGCTACTTTAATGGCTGCACCACTTTATCAGATCTACCTGCTTTACAAGCATAAGGTATTTCCTACTTCGCACACTTCACAACCAAGTGCAGAGGAGCTTTATTTTGTGTATTGTGTGAAGAACGGGTTGCCTATTGATATTGGAGAGATGATAGCATATGAGCTGGATAAAATGGCGTCTGACACTGCACGGATTGTGCTGGGATTTCCTGCACTGATCTGGACACTTTGTGAGAGAGCTGGAGTGAATATGACGGCCTATGCTCATGATGTGAAGCCAAAGCCTCCTATCTCTTTCAAGAATTTCTATAATAAGCCTGGAGTAAAGTGTGCAGAGCTTGGTTACCCTACTACATCCCGTGGGACACCCACTTGTCATCCTGATAGACCTAGTACATCTGGTACTAAGGTAGAGCCTGCAGAGATCGCAATCAATAGGATGACCTATGAAATTCATCAGCTTAGAGAGGAGATGAAGAGGAAGGAGGATAGTACACGATCACAAATTTCACAACTTTCTAGTAGACTTGAATTCTTCATGTCTGAAAGTCTAGGTGATCGATATATTCCTCCTACTACTAGTTCGAGCTCTACAGGGAATGATGATGTTCCTAGGGAAAATGAAGTAGGTGATTCGGATGGATCTTTAGAAATCTAGATTTTTGATTAGATAGGATTGCTCCCTTTTTGGTTTAATTTGTAATAGTTAGAATTATTTTGGTACTATTTTGCTTATTTAATTAACACTTTTATGTGATAGTTGCTAGAATTTGTGGTATTTTGCTTTTGGTAAATTTATGGAATTTAATATTTTAATTAAATCTGTCCTTGTTTATTTAATGGATGAAAATAACTATTAAAAATCAAAATCTGAAATTTATAAAATAAAATAGCAAAAATCTGAATTAAATAAATAATGGATAGAAATTTAATTGTTTGAATCTATAAATTACCATGTGTTCTAACAATTATCTTTTGTATGAGCAAATACCATATAAATATAAAAAGAAGCAGGATATGCCATGAGAAGCAAGCAAAAGGGGAACATCCAATACGGTGAAAGAATTTCTAGGATCTACATATTCCAGGTGTGATCTTTTCATGTATTATGTTATCAATTTTCTTGAAGAATATGGTAAGAGCTTGAGTTGATTTAATTTTAGTTTATTTTACTGTTTACTATGCTTTAAATAAAATGGTACATGCATGACTAGTTATTTTAAATTTAAATTGTGTTTTCCCAATGGTGCTATTATTTAGAGATTATCACATCATTGCCAATCTGGAGAAAATCCAAATAAGTCTAAATGTTTTGCTTTAATCTGATTTTACAATTTAATGAGGGTTAGGTTTCTTAGTTTAAAGTTCTAGACTTTGTCAAATTGTTATGCAAGTTGTTTGGGCTATTGATGACAATTCTATTTACCTTGCAGAAAACCATTTGATTAATTAGACTAGTTATTTAAAATGTGGAGAGTTATCATTATTTATAAATAAATATGCTCGTTCTAAGTCTTTTTAAATGCTTAATTAAAATAAAGTCAGAGTGAGAACCCTGTAAAAAAAAGAGAGAAGTTATCTTGCAAAAAGAAAAAGAAAAGAAAAATTAAAGAATGCAAGATTAAAAAGAAGAAGAAGAAAAATAGGGTGATCAAATAAAAATTCATAAACTCTTGACTGGATGACTGGCACATATTCGGTGACACGAGTAGCTTTTGGAATTCAACCGTCTACAACTCAGCCAAAGTGTCTAGAATATAGTGAAACCTAGCCATAGATTGAGCATATTTAAAGACTGGAAAAGAAAAGCATATTTACATTATTCGCTTTCCCATATTGAGTGCTAGGTATAATTAATCTGTTTTCTGTATTGTAAGTGCTTTGGACATCTGGTTCTAATAGCTGATGCATACCAATTTGCCTAGTTCTAGTACATTAAACTTTGAACCCTCTTATCTCATTTCGTTGTTGAAATCTATGATTTGGCAGAACTATAAAGACTTTATCTTTATTATCTTGATTGACAAGTTGATGTGCTAATTGATCTCATTGCTCAAGGGACGAGCAATATTTAAGTGTGAGGATGTTGATGCACCCTGTGAAACCACATTTAATTAAGCTTAAATTGTGATAAAATGAACCTAAATTGCGTGCATGAGACCTTTTTTACTGCTTTTTAGTGTACATTTCATGTGATGTGTAAATATTAATAAGACTGATTAAATTGAGCTTATTTGAGTTCAATTTACCTTGTTTTATGCTTTTTAATAAGACTTTGGCAATTCTAATACATTGCAATGATGTTTCAGGCATTAAAATGAAGAAAGAAGATGTTCGGAGGTCAAAGGATGCAAAATTCGGAATTTTCAACACTGGAAGGCTCCAGAATGCGCCACATAGGCATGACGGCGCATAAAAATGTTCTCCAGCGCCATTTTATGCGCCACTTCAACACTTGGGAAAATTTCGGATGGAAAAAGCTTCAGGATGCGCCAGCTCTTCTTGGCGGCGCATAAAAAGCCATTCAAGCGCCACTTTTTGCGCCGAGGTCGAATTTTAGGAAATTGTCAGAATGCACCGCTTCTTCTTGGCGGCGCCTGAAACCACCTTGGAGCGCCACTTTTTGCGCCGTTTTGGAAAATTCGGAAAATCAGCGTATGCGCCAGTTCTCCTTGGTGGCGCCTAAAACCCTCCCCGAGCGCGGTTTTATGCGCCATCGTCGCAGTTGGGCAGTTTTCTAACCTCCCGAACACGGTTTTAAGGGACGTTTTTCTTCATTTCTTAACAACCAGACTGCAAAACTCGATTAGAAACTCTCTGGAATCATCTGCAAATGGGAGAAGAAGGCCGGAAACACAAATCCATGCCGGAGGAATGCATCAAGGACGCTGTTCTGGGCGTGTTCTTCCTATTCTAGGTGTTGCCTTTCTTTTTCTTGCTTTGTAATGAATTGAATTTGCCTTTAAAAGTAATCTGCTATCATGTTCTTAATTTGTAGACGGATTTCTGTAATGTTCGTGTTAGAAGTGTTCTAGAACGGGAGTTCAGAATCACTTTGAAGTACGAATTCATCTTTTATGGAAGTAATATGATATGTCGATGTTTTATTATGTAATCTGGATTAATCTGTTTGAATTATTAGAATGTGGATTAAGATTATGTATTGTATGCCTGCATTTGATCGATAATTAGAATTTAGCAGAAATCTGGAATCTGTCATTTTAATCGATCAATCTGCTTTAATGTGTTTTAATTAATCTGCTGCAATATTAATCTATTCATATACTAAATTTAGGATTATATGTTAGATGTTATTGAATTGATCGATATTTGGTGTTTTGTCAAATCTGCTATTTAAATTATTAATCTGCTAAAGCCCTAAATTGATCGATCGATCTGTGTTCACTATTTTTAGTAATTTGGCATTAATTCTAATCTGTCTGCATTTTAATATTATTAATTAAATCCAGTTTACCATGTTTTGCTATTATTTTACCATAATTGTTAAATTATTTACATTGTTCTGCATAATTAAATGTTAGAATCTAATTTTATAAATTCTGCTTTGCTAAATCGGGAGATAAAAAGTGGGATTCATATTTTAGTACCGGAATTGGGAATAAATTACATTAAAGATGGATTCTAGCATGTGCACAATGATTTGGGAAATGAAAAGTGCCTATTAATTGCTATAGGAAAATTTGTAAGCTTGGGAAAGACTCAAATTTAAGCCTAGAATAATGATTGCAGAATGTTAGATAATTTAACCAACTTCCATGAAATCTGTTTAAGCATAATTTGATTATTAGCAGATTATAATATTTTTAATCTTTATAAAATAATTAATTTTAAGAAATTGATCTTTTTAGACATTTGAAAATGCTAAATCAATATGCAATTTCTATTTTATATAAAGATGGCAATATTTAAAATATTACAAGCATCTCCCATTTATATCCTTAATAAATATAATTTTAATTTGCTCTATTTTAAATTTAATGTCACTATTTTTAAGTAAATCACCATTAGAATTAATCAAAATCTTTTTAAATATATTAAATATAATTAATGAACTTAAGAACAATTAAAATCTCTCCGGAATGAAATAATATTCTGAAATTCCCTGTGGATTCGACCCGGTATTCACCGGTTTTTATTACTTGATGACTACCATCCGCTTGTGGTAAAATATGAGTAGTGAAAATCACCCATCAACCATTCACTTTTCATTTCTAAACAAGGCCAAGTATATGTGACTGCACACATCTATGTGGATGATGTTAATACTTGCAGGAAACGATGGCATGAAAATTCAGGAGATTAAGTATTATCTCGATCAAAATTTTAGCATCAAAGACTTGTGTCCTTTAAAGTATTTCTTGGGTATTGAAGTTGCTCGATCAGCTAAAGGCATGGTACTGAGTCACTACAAATATGCCTTGGAAATATTAAAGGATTCTGGAATGGAGGGATGTCGCCCAAGCAAATTTCCCATGGAACAAAATGCTTGCTATGACTTAGATGAAGATGGTTCCACTGTAGATGTGCTGCAATACCGTCGTTTGATCGGTAGATTATTGTACCTCACAGTGACTAGGCCGAATATTCAATATGCTACTAATATCTTGAGTTAGTTTATTTCCTCTCCACGACATTCACACATGAGTGCAGCATTGCGGATCCTGCGTTACCTCAAAGGAACTCCTGGACAAGGTCTATTCTTACCATCCAATGGAAATTTATCGCTTGAGGCATATGGTGACTCAGATTGGGGTGGCTGTCCGATGACACGACGTTCTTGCACAGGTTATTTTATCTCTGGGGGGCGCACCTATATCCTGGTGAACCAAGAAACAAAGTGTTGTATCCCGCACCTTAGCTGAAGCCGAATACCGAGCTATGGCGTCCACAGTAAGCGAGATTTTGTGGCTCCGTTGGTTGCTGAGTGATTTGGAGACACACCAAGAGCTATGGCCCTAATTATATCTAGCGACTGGCTGTAAGATCGCTAGAGAGGTTGCTAGTCTGCGACCTTATGCCTGCGGTAGCTATCTATGTCGCGATTTCTTGACCTTGTAATTCGGTAGCTAAATGAGGTCGCTAATCGCCGACCTTCATAATCCGGTCGCGCTTCCGGTAGTTAACGGCGACTGGGGCCTTGAGGTCGCAAATTCTGGTCGCTATATTCCAGATTTCTTGTACTGTGAGTAATAGAAAACTATGTAAGGATTTTATATATTCGAAAGAGAATGTATATGATAATATAAATGAATTAATTATTTTTAAACTAACAGAGAAATCATATTAAAATGCTTTCTTTAGCTTATGTGGCTTGTTCGGTATAAATCTATTTTTTTTAGAATAAATTTTATTTCGAAAGGCAAACAGTACACAAAAGCAACACACTGCAGAGACCCATGAACTCATCTCCTAAATCCGACTCCTATACTGCAAAGACCATACACAAGACTAACAGTGCAACAACTATCCTGAATTCAAGGAACAACCTGGAATAACCCCAGCAAAACAGCAGACAAAACTGAGAAAAAAGGCTCCACTCCAGTGTACCATGAGGCGTACCATATAAATACTCCAAACGCTGCCTTCTCCATTCTACATTCTTGCCCATATATCAAGACTGCCAATTCCATAGTGACAAGCGTGTTAATTTCCAGAAGGCACTACCTGCTCGGAGCGCTTCCTAAATCAGAGTTATCAATCCCCGCAGGTCCATGGAGCAATATCGAAGGTACAAATCTCCGAGACATTCCAACTTCTAATTTCAAGGTTGACCAGCCTCTCTAAGGTGACTTATACACAGTCCATCCCAACTTAAAACATTGAACTTTGAGCATTCAAAAGAGTCCTCAACTAAAGGATCAAATTATGGATCAAACTGAACACCCGTAAACCTTACTATATCAAACACGTCTCCCCTGCTTCAAATAATAACCGTCAGTGCATCGAAACAATGGCCTAAGGGAAGGTAGAAATGAGGCATGACACTTGGTTATGAGTGAAAATGGCAGGCTAGGAAGACTAGAGGAGCCAACTATGCATGCACATACGGAAAATCGGACTGAAATGGAGGGTTCTCTCCGCATCAAGAAACAAAACGAGCGATGCAATCCCGGAAGACGAATGGCACTCAATCTCAACCCCCGTACCATCTTTGCTGGTTCTTCTCAGGGAGACAACTCCTAAAACAGGAAGAGGATTTTTTTTTATATAAATACTATTTTCTTTCTTTTTTTTTCTTTCTCTTTTTTTTTTCTTTTTTTTTATCTATTCCTCTTTTTTCCTGCAATATGTTCTCTCTACTCTACTTTTTCTTTTTCTTCCATTACCCACCTACTAAAGATAAGTCAAGAGAATCAAGCCATTACAATCGGAACAGAAACCTATTCTATTTCCCCGCAAGCAATACTCATCCGACCTCAGGATTGCAAAACTCACATTCTCACACTTAAATAGCCATCCAAACTCCCTAAGTTACCCAGCTTCACAATAGCTAAACGAATTTTTTTTTTTTTTTTTTTTTCTGATCTCTCTTTCTCAAATCAAGATGTATGGGTGGTTCCAACAACTCCTAATGGTTCCAAAGGTTCTAGATGGTTGACGCACAGTAACTGAAGGATGCAGTAGGAAAATGTAAGAACAAGGCTCGCTGGGGTATAAGAGGAGAGTAGGAGAAGATCTGACAAACAGAGGCCAAGAGAAGGGGGAGCCCTGGACCCTTAACATTACCGATGCACCAAGGTTATGATTATGAAAGCAGGTTAAACAAGTTTATATAGTCAAGATCCAGCGTGACAGAATAATACCACATATGCACACAACCGAGAAAGTTAGAGGCTCAGGTCTCACCGGGTGTTGCGTTATTCAGCTTGTGGAATCAATTGCTGGAAGCTTTAATTGTTCGAAGTCATCCATACCCTGTGTCTAGGAGCAGCGTCATTTTTCCATGAACTTTTCAATACAAGTTTGGCCCAACCTTTTAATCCCCACCCGAAACAAACATTCTTGGATAGTTGCTAATTGCCAACATCAGCATCGGCCTCAAAACCGGAGCAGAAACAGATACAGCAAACTGAACAGCTATCTTCCCTCCTTTCTAACAGCAGCATCAACCGCATGTCTCGCCCGAACCATGCGTAGACAATCTTGACTTTAAATGAGCATACCTCCAACAAACATCAGCCCGAGATGCATTATCTTTACACCTGCAAAAACAGAAAATGTTTTCTCTCTCTTTCTTTTTTTTAATATATATATATATATTTTATATATCTATCTTTACATCCCAGCTCAACGAGCTACACCATCTCACTCAGAGTGCTTAATCAAAACAAATAAGAAACAGAAAATCAGAACACCTCCAAGCTACACAGAAAACATCCATACATCTACCAGTTACTGCAAAGAATCTAATACCAATGTTCAATGTTAACCTCCGCAGCTGCCCCCCGTCTTGCCCATTGGTCCGCAAGGCAGTTTCGTTCTCTTAATATATGCGCAATATGAATTTCACCACCCCAACTCAATACTGCAGCAATTGGTGGCAATAAGTATGAGAGCCTCCATGGAACGTTTGCCAACTCTTGCATCCACCGCACCACATTCATGGAATCGCATTCGAATATGATCCTCGGTAGCGGGAAACCTTGATCCCGAATAATGGCCGCACATACATTGCTCAAGGCTGAAACTTCGGCTTCGGTTGAATCTTTATAACCTATAAACTTTGACAGCACAAAAATCACCTTTCCTTCATCATTCCTAATCACTCCACCAATTCCTGCCGGCCCGGGATTCCCTAAAGATGATCCGTCTGTGTTTACTTTCCACCATCCTTTCCCCAGGGCCTCCCATTCGATCCCAATCCGCGGCGTCTTCTTTATACATCCCCTTGACCCAGGCAGATCGCCCGGGGACTCCACATTAATAAGAGCCGCCCCTGAGTCCTTACCATCTTGGGCTACTTTCCACCAAAAACAAATGCGCCATCTAATTTCTACTTCAATCATCTTCTTATCAAAATTTGACCCGTTGAATACTACCACATTTCTGTGTTTCCAGATTGACCATAATATAGCGCAACTAGTCATTCGCCAAACCTCTTCCCGACCCTTTCCTGGATTGTTATCAAACCACCACGCCAACAACTCTTTAATCGTGCCCGGCATCACCCAAGAGACTCCAAACCATTCCACACCAACATACCAAAGGTCCTTGATCGCTGTACAAGTACAGAATATATGATTAATCGTTTCTATCTCAATTCCACATGCAGGACAGGCTGCATTTGAAGGATCCAGGCAGCCTCGCCTCATGAGTTCCGCTCGTACAGGTATGCCACCATGCATTGCTTTCCACACTAATAGCTTTACTTTACTTGGACATTTTGAACTCCATAGTTTATACCAGAACTTCCTCCCTGCTTCCTCTGAATCATTCCCCCACCTCTGCCAGCATGATTTAACCGAGAATACTCCATTTCCCTCATTTTTCCACCTCAGCCTGTCCTCCATGAATCGGTTCAGTTTCTATCCTTTAATTGTTGTTAGAAAATCTTGCCACATTACTGTTTCCCAATCAAATAGTCTTCTTCTCAAGACAATTCTCCATTCCCATTCTATCCTCTCCCAAACTCCAAACTCCTTAACTCTACCCTCCTTGTTTACCGATAACACAAAAATACGAGGGAATAAATCTTTCAAAGGTAGTCCTCCCTCCACCCATCGATCATGCCAAAATCTCGCCCTCTCGCCATTTCCCACTTGGATCACAAAGTTTTTTGCTTCACCAACAGGCCCCATGTCTTCCCAAGCGCGGCATATGTATCCCCAAGTAGACCTATCCTTTTTAACTGCTGGAACCATCGGACTTAACTTTTTGTAGTATTTCGCATCGATCATGTCCTTCCACATAGCATCTTCAACTCCAAACCTCCATCTCCATTTGAGCAGTAAGGCGTTGTTAAAGTCTTGAATTTGTCTAACATTTAATCCTCCATCTGCTGACTGCAAACAAATCTTGCCCCAATGAATAGTGTGCAAACGTTTAGAGCCCTCCCATTCGTTCCAAAAGAAGTTATGTTTGAGTCTTTCAAACCGCTCGGCCACATTTTTTGGAACTTTAAAGATGGATAGAAAATGTAAGGGCAAGCTGTTAACAACCGATTTGAGAAGGCACAATCTTCCCGCTTGCGACAGTAAGCGCCCTTGCCATCCCGCTAATTTTTTCTCGACCCTTTCCAAAACTGGATTCCAAACTTCAGTCCCATTAATCCTCCCCCCAATCGGAATCCCCAAATATTTCATCGGCCACGCCCCCACCTTACATCCCAAAATGGCAGTCGCATTTCCCACTACCGCCTCATCACAATTTAAACCATATAAACAGCTTTTACCGAAATTTATCCTTAGACCTGTGGCTAGCGAAAAACAATGAAGTACTCTCTTGATGACAACTACCTGTGATATTTCTCCTTCGCAAAACAAAATCGTGTCGTCGGCATATTGCAAGTGAGATATGATAGGTCCCCCTCCACCCGCACCGAGTCCTCGAATCAGTCCCAAGTCACCAGCTTTATGTAGCGGTCGATTTAGGATCTCTGCTACCATCACAAACAAATAGGGGGACAATGGGTTGCCCGGTCTTAATCCCTTGTTGAGCTTGAAGAATTTAGATGGAGATCCGTTAATTAAAATGGCTACCGAGGCGGAGGTAATACAGGCCTTTATCCAACCTATCCAATCCGTATGAAAATTCATGATCTGTAAAACTCTCAACATCGCATCCCATTCAACGCAATCATAAGCCTTTGAAAAATCCAATTTAATTACGAATCCCCTATTCCCCGCCCTTTGAGTCGAATTAATCACCTCAGATGCCATCAAGACCCCATCCAACAGTTGCCTCCCCTTCACAAATGCCATTTTCGTAACCCACCACCTTGTTTAAGACTGTCTTCAATCTATTTGCCATCACTTTAGTAACTATTTTATAAATATTTCCCACTAATGATATCGGTCTAAACTCACCAAATTCAATCGGATTTTCCACTTTGGGCATCAAAGCAACGAAGGCAGCACCACACTCTTTTGGAAGACAGCCCCTTGATTTCAAATCTCTGAAAATATCCATGACATCATTTTTAATAATAGACCAATACTTCTTAAAGAAGGCGAGGTTAAAACCATCCGGACCCGGCGCTCTATTCCCATCACATCCCCACACCACCGATCTCACTTCTTCTTCCTCAAAATGTCTTATCATCCATTCTTTATCCGAATCCTCTAATCTTGCCATTTCAATATTGTCAGGTTGGAACACCACCTTCGATCTCGAATTAAACAGCGCCTTGACGTGTAACACAGCCTGTACTTTAATAGCTCTAGGTTCCTCATATATCACGCCATTAACTTTGATCATGCCAATGTGGTTTCTTCTCCTATTTAGCCCGGAGATTGCATGGAAGTACCGAGTATTTTGATCTCCCTCTTTAACCCATCGGACTCTAGACTTTTGAAACCATCGTCTTTCTTCGGCTAATAATAGACCCTTTAAATCTCTCTTCTTCCCGATCCATGCCTCCTTCACTGCATCAACCGAACTGCCCCCCTGGAACACCTCCTCCAGATCACTAATTTCCTCTTGAAGCCTCTGAATCCGCATGTCTAAGTCCTTAGCTCCATATCCTTCCCATCCTCTAATTTTGGATTTCAACAGTTTCAACCTCCCCACCAAACTACTGTCCCTCTGATCTAGGTGCGTCTCCCAGGTTTCATTAACCAAATCCATGAATCCCCTAATACCCATCCAGTAGCTATAAAACCGAAATGGTTTGACACCCCATTCTTTTCCTCCTACCTCAAGGCAGACCGGGTAATGGTCTGATAGCACCGATTCGCACCTCCACTGGTTCACCCCTCTATCTAAACAAAGCCAATCATGTGAGATCAAGAATCTATCTATCCTACTACATGCATTGCCACCCCTACCAATCCAAGTATATAGCCCCCCCGACAATGGCAAATCTACAAGACCTAATCTATCCACAAAGTCTCTGAATTCCCTCGTAGAGCCTTCATCATCACTCACTCCTATTCTCTCCCCTTGCCCACCCACGGCATTGAAATCCCCTGCCAAGCACCACGTTTCTCCATTCCCTGTATCGCACTTTTGGGAAATCATCTCCCAAAACTCCTTTCTTTCACGTCTATCATTAGGGGCATGAATGCACCACAGGTTCATCACCCCAAAAATTCCTTCAATTTTGCCTTTGACCCATATGTATCTATGTTCTTGTTCTACAACCTGAAGAGACACAACACTGGCTTCCCAAACGACAAGTAGACCTCCTGCACTTCCTATTGCCGGTTGGTAGCAGAATTTACATCCTGAAGATCCCCATAGTCTATGCACCAATTTGTCACGAATCACTTCCATCTTAGTCTCCTGAATACACATCAACGAAGGCCGATTCTTTTTGCACATTCTCATAATCGCCCTTCTCCTCACTCCTCCATTCAACCCCCTAACATTGCATGTAATGATCTTCATATGATAAATACCATTACACACATCTTCGGTCTGCACTCCCTCTCAGGACACCTGGTCGATCTCCTCTCTGATACAATCCAAAGCTTTCTCCCTACCCACCAAGCACCCCAACCCCAGACTGTCAGCTAGGTTCAAAATCTCCAACACCTCTGAATAGTCCACTAATTTCACCCCCTTATTGCCCCTGATTGTCGTAAATTGCAGCGAGGCAAACTCCTCCCCTGCCATACTCAGGTTCGCCCAATGTACGCTTTTTCCCCCCCCGACTGCATCGTCCTGCTTTGCTCCTTCTTTTGCCTTTCCAAGATGTCCCTATCCTGTCTTTGATAACATCAGATAGATCTCGCTTCGCCCTCCAGACAGCATTTAGTTCTTCCATAGCCCGACTTCCCCTATCGCAGTGGCAATTTCCCGATTCAAAAACTGATTCCGGCACCACATCCACATCGATCTCATCGCTCCAATTCTTGTCTTTATCAATCCCCGCACACCCCATGCCCCTTACTGACTCTAATGTCGAATTGCAAACTCTAATTCCCTCCACCTCCACACTCTCGATCTCCTCCCCCAAACCTAACAAATTAGGCTCCCTATTTTTTTTACCCGCTTGAGATGATTCAGCCTTTGACCGATCACCGATCTCTTTGATTAGGCTGTTTGCTTCCCGTAGCCCATCAAAACTCGGCCCAACTTGTTCAATTATCTTCTTTTCTTTAATAGCCTTGTGGCCAACACAGTCTCTCTCAAAGCCCAATATATTATTATGGCCTATCAACTCTTTGTCAATAACTCCCGATATGTCATTATGTCTCTTGGGGTTATCGATTATTAAGGCATGCTGCTTTATTATAGCCGCCAACTGAAGATTTTGAGCTGCCCCATGCATCCCTGCCTGCATCCGTTCCGCTTCCCCGTGCGCAGCAGAACGGTCGATCCCGTCATGCAACTTTTCCGACGAGCCTCCACCTTCCTCCGATCCCGACGCCTCCGGGCGTTGGGAATTCAATAATTTATTAAAATAATATTTTATTTAATTTAAAATTTTATTTGAAATTAAATAAAATTTGAATATAAATATTAAGTATAATATGAAAATTTTCTTCACAATTTGCTGAAAATTTCATAGTAATTAACATTTATTATTGTATTTGAGTTAATCCATCTTGATTACATATTAATATTTTGAGTCTCCTCTTGCTAGTGACACGAGATATCGCAACATATAACTGTTCATGGCTAAAAACTGATTTTGTAAAATAGACTCCAACCTTTTTTTGAAGATTGATATTGAATTCTGTTTATATTCATTCAAAAACTTAAAATTGGAAATGCAATATGTTGACAAAGAAATCAAATTAAAGTAAATGACGTGTGCCATGATTATAAGGTGAAGATGATTTGGACGTCACTAGCCAGTGTGATATAAATAATTTATGAAAATGGGAAACCGGTGGACAGATTTGTGCAATGCTTAATTTTCCTTTTGTGGACACTTTCCCATGATTTTAGCATTTGGGTCTCATCAAAATTGAAATGCATTACGTCTTACTGTCTTTCCCCTCCCACAATTACTTCATTATTGGAAATCTTTCAACACACCACTATAATATGCATTTAATACATACATAAATACATATATATAACCAAGAAGAGTGACTAATCTAGGTTGAAGCTGCATGCATATGGCTCTAATAACTTCTATAAGCAGAATATTGGGTTCAAGTTTTGTACTTTGAAGGTTATTAATAAGATTTAAGATCAAACACCAAAAGTAAAATTAAAACTGCAAAAAACCCTAGCTAAATCTGGGAGCAGAAAATATATATGGGTGACAACATGCATGTCCGCATTAGCATGTAACAATTTTTTTTTTAAGCCGAAGCCAGAGAAAATGGTGGTGAGAGCTTATGTCACATAAGTTACGAAAAGACGAAGGGAGAGATGAGAATTGGGTAGGAAATCGAATCCCCAATCACAAAGTTAGAAACAGAGACTTGACCACTTTGTCAACTCCTCAATCCCTACGTGACCATTTTTGTGTACACTTACATAAATTAATGCATGCTGCCAAGCAGCGGCGGACACACATAGGGGCTTGGGGGAGAAAATATTTGCCATTAATTGGTCAAGTCTGTGTATTTTAGTTATGGGAGTTTGGGGCTTGGGGGAGAAAATATTTGTATTTTAGTTATTTTAGCGGACACACACAGCGGCGGACAGACATAGCGGCGGAGACAAATATTTGCCGCACCCCCCTCCCGACTGAGTTCAAAGTTTACCATTAATTTTTTATATAGCTATGTGTATTTTAGTTATGAGAGAATATTTTTATGTAATTCCACCCCCGAGTAGGGATGTAAACGGGTAGGGTAGGGTACGGGTAGGCCACCTCCACTCACTACCCGAAATATAATTATCCTACCCTTACCCTACCCTATTACCCTAAAATTAAATATCGGGTAGGATTCGGGTAATACCCGTCGGGTATGCGGATTATCCGCGGGTAAACGGGTACCCGAAATCTTAAATATTACATAGTTAACCGACTCTACCCGACCCAACTTTAATAAAGAAAAAAAATTATTTTTCACCATAAAAAATAAATAAAACATTCATTATTGCACGAGAACAAAATTTAAAAGAATATTTAAAAGAAACCACTAAAGCAACATAAATAAATATTGTAATATTTAAGAATATTCAATAAAAAATTCATAAATCTTTTTACTGCCAATCTCAAACGTTAATACATTTGAAATATAAAAATAAATAAATAAATAAACAAACATATAAATATATCTCAATATATCTCAATATATAATATAAATTTTTTGGGTAATCTCAAACGTCAATATATAATATAAATTAAATATATATAAGTATATATAGATAAATAAATAAATATATATTTAATCGGGTAATCGGGTAGGGTAATCGGGTAATATATGAAATCCGTACCCTACCCGCACCCGATATGATTTATTTCGGTTTCGGGTAATACCCTACCCGATTACCCGATTATCTCTACCCTACCCTACCCGATACCCGGTTACCCGACGGGTTACCCGACCCTACGGGTAAAGTTGACATCCCTACCCCCGAGCTCAAACTTTTCCATTAACTTTTTATATGGTTGCATGAATTTTAGCTATAGTAGAATGCATTTTCGTGTAATTTGCGCAATGGAGAAGATGATGGGAGAAAGGTAACATATTTCTTTGTTGATGGATTTTTCTGCATAGGCTCATATATTCTTCAATCTTAATAAATAAAATAATAAACTTCGCCCACTATATAAAGTTGTAACTTTTTTTGCATGTTTTACCGGCTTATGATATTAGCATATCTATTACGACTACTACGGTTCAAAGATTGTTAAAGATCTTTTTCTGCATTGAAGTTAATTAAG
This sequence comes from Hygrophila difformis, assembly GCA_030278955.1. Taxonomy (NCBI): domain Eukaryota; kingdom Viridiplantae; phylum Streptophyta; class Magnoliopsida; order Lamiales; family Acanthaceae; genus Hygrophila; species Hygrophila difformis. The sequence continues at coordinate 17,476,780 of JAOANR010000001.1, forward strand.
AGAGATTTTGCATAGCACAATGGGAGATGATTTTTCTAGTGACTCCTTAGTATGTTACATTGAAAATTGAAAGGTTTTATAACATTTTCAAAAAATATCGACTCGTAATTTACAATTACCATACATAATGTAAAAATAAAATATTTATAATGAACTTTCTATATAATATCTTTTTACGTATTATTTTATATTTTGTGAGAAAAAATTTAATAGCTCGCCCCCGGTTTTCACACTCTGCGTCCGCCACTGCTGCCAAGTCATGTGCAATACCCATTGGGAGCAAGGGGATTTAATTTAAAATATAAACTATATTTATATTATCAAACTTTATTTTTATAAAAACAGGAAACTCACCATGCATATTTTTAATAATTAATGATTACAATTATGTAAAAATAGTTATAAAATTTTAATTAGTGAAAATATACATTGAATTACATGAAAAATAAATATGTTTACACATTAAAATAACAAAGGTGGTATATGAGTTGAACCACATATATTAATATTAGGCATTACATGCATATTATACTAATTAAACTCACTAATTATATAATATTCTTACAAACATATATTCTATTATAAACCAACAACAATACAATTAATTGATTTAAATAGTTGCTTACCCAAAAAAAATGATTTAAATAGTTACAAAGTTTTAACCATTTATTTCATCCTACAAAAACACATCCTGATAATATGGAAAAACTTAAATTGAACGTATACCCCATAACTAACTACTAGGATACCATATTCTTTATATTTCGATCATGATAATAAAAATAAATTGTAGTTATAGGCATATATTCTTTTTGAGGTAATTAATAAAATAGGCCATGAGAAGGCACCTATTCCAGTTTTGGGTCATTAAAATTTTATTTTTGATTTTAGCCCATTAGAAACCAGCTTTGATCAGATCTAGGCCATATAGACTTTTTCAAATTACCATTAACCCTACCAACTTTGATTTATTATACTTTTACCCCAACAGTTGACTTCCAACTTTAGCCTTATTCCCCTTTTACCCCAACTTTAGCTTTTTCAATTAAATTAGTCCAATGACAGCCCATCATGCTTCCGATAATTAAATTAAGCACTAAATTTCATACCTTAGGTTCGACCGCCTTGCTACCGAGTTTCTTAAGCTCCGGGATTTTACGGACTTCCTTCAACCACGCAGCCGCGACTGATGGTTCACCAATTCTTGGCTCCTTCAGCAACAAACAGCACAGTCCTATTTCGTTTCATACCTTAGGACGTAATAAGGTATGGATAAAGGTTTTTTAACTAACTTATCGAAATATTTGGAATACTGGAAGTCTGGATTTTATTGAAGAAATATTAAAAATGTTACAGAAATATTTTTCTCCTAATGGAGAAGACGGACACTTAGCTCCTCATATATGAGGATGCTTGACTCTGTTGAAAGCTATCATATCAGGCCTTTGTAACTTAATAAAATGAAAGACCGGGTATGAACCTTTTCCAATGATTTTTGGTGCTGCAGAGATAAACTTGAGCTCCAGAATATCTCCTCTTTGAAGGTGCGGGTTGTTCTGCCATGATTCATGTACCGCACTACTTATCCATCCCGGAAGTTTTTCTATCTCCGGGAATCCTGGTGATGTAGTATGAACAGATGCTAATGATCCAAAATCATACCACTTTCGAACCTCTTCTGGCTTCGATCCTTCGAGCATCCAGACCCTGTTGTATCTTCCGGAGGTTTCGATAACCGTCTTGCTGGGGTTAATTCCCTTTTTTGGAAACCAATTGTTCCCATTTTCCTTGGTAGTCCAGCCAGGCTGTAGAAATGACCTTCTCTACTGAATTAACCTTAGAGGTGCCTGTCATTGGCCTAAGGTTAATTTCTTCCTCTTTTACCCCAGAGGCAGTGGGTTGACTTGAACTTTCGGAAATGTGACTTTCCTCTTGCTCAATATTTTTGTTGGTATCCGACAATGGTTCCTTTGAAGCAGTGCTTGAATCTGCTTCTTCATATGTGGTCATCTTATCTTTTTGGGCACATTTCTCTTTGTTTACCAAGGAAGCTGACGCTTTCCTGATTGGCTCTAATACTGTTTCTCATAGCGCTGTAATTGCTATATGGGAGGTTCGTATGTTGTTGCGGACCATGTCCACATCGCTCTGTTGTATTTGGCCAGCTGCTCGTGCATTGATCTCGAGCTGTCCAAAATGCTTTGATAGCTCCTCTAGGTTTTCTCTGAGGTGCCTGAATCTCGTAATGATGGAATCAGCTTCAAATGCTTTCATATCTCGTCAAGAAATCTGCAAGAACATTTTCATGAGATTTTATAACATCAATATCATCTATATAATATATAAAAACAATATCCCTTATGAACAGTAACCTACTCTTATGAACAGTAACCTGTCAATCATCTCTCACAAAAATCCCCTTATGAACAGTAACCTACCTATTTCCTCAACATTCACTTTCTGCACGCAATCCAATACACATTTCTAATGATCAATTACTCATCAATAACTCAAAATGAGTACAAGAAAAAATTCTAAAAATTTGATATTTAAAAACTACATGATGAGATGAATCTAGCGAGATCCCACTTGACTATGTTTTTTCTTATATATATGTTGTATAAGCATTAGTCAAAGTTGAATAATATACAGTAGCAAAAGTCAATTCCTTTTCACTATAAAAATGAAGGAATTATAAATAAATTTTAAAAAAAATAGTGCATTTTCAAAATATAGGAGAACCAAATTCGAGCGAAATTCACGTTAGATAATTTAATTTCATTAGTTATTATAGATAAAGAATACTACTAAATAAACGATGTAACAAAAACTTTATGGGTTGATTGTTGAATAATAAATAGTAGCAAAAATCAATCAATTTTCACTAAAAATGAAGGAATTATTAAAAAACAAAAAAAAATAATGCACTTTCAAAATATAGGAGAACCAAATTCGAGCGAAATTCACATTAGATAATTTAATTTTATTATTATTATAGATAAAGAATACTACCAAATAAAGGATGTAACAAAAACTTTATGGGTTGATATTATATTTATTTTTTAAATATAATTTCAATATTTGTTATTATTCTTAGCCAATACTCTATTAATTGAAACTGTAGTTAAAGAATATATTGTAAATAATTAATAAGTACTTTATAAATTGATATTATATTCATTAATGAATAGCAAATATTTGTATTAGATAAATTAACTAAATTAGATAAATTGCAATAGGATAATAAGTTGATAAAACTATAGTTATTTTAATTTGTCAGTGGATTCATTTATAAGAGTATTTCTTATATTTTTCTAATTTAATTTGCAAAATATCTACATCTTTATAAAATTTCTAACATCTCAACGCTTAAAGGTGAATCAATATCAATAATCAATTATCGAGTACTTACGATTTCGCGTACTTTTTTGTTAATGTATAAAATTAGAGTCGTGAGTAGAAAGATTTTTATCTTTTTTTTATTTTTTTTATCCTTTCAATTATTGTTTGTAGTATAAGTATTTTTAAAAATACTAAATTGTACTATCTCCGTTCCTTTTTAAATGACACGGACCCACATTTCACGCAATCCAATTCACGTTTTTAATTCTCAGTACTCAAATTGCATACAAGTAAAAATTATGAAAATTTGATATTCTTAATCTATGCGATTAGACGAATCTAACAAGATCCCACTTGACTAAATTTTATCTTATATAATTGTATTAAAAACTTAAATCAAAGTTTCTCAATGAACAATGACAAAAACTCCAATGTGTCACTTATAAAAGAACGGATCTCAAAGTAATATATAAATATTGGTAATAACATATATATTGGTGGATTTCTATGCAATGTATAGATGTACTCATGTATTGCTTAAAATAGTTTAAGGGGGTTGGAGAATGTAATCGATATAATAAAATTGAACAATTTTATTTGTTAAATTAGATAATTTTAATCATATTGTCCATAATTTCCGCCCATTGGGCGGGGGAAATACTAGTAAGTATAATATTGACATTCAGCTTGCCATATGATAATACGAGCTTTTTCGATTTTTGATTCAAGTTTATTTTTAAAAAAGCCCTAACATTAGTATTATCAACTTTTAATACAAATTTCTTTGCAAGTAAGAATAAAGGCCATTTTTTAAATATTTTCCATACTGCAAAGAATTCCTTCTCGTTAATGTGCCAAAGTTTGGCTTATTGTTCAGTGAACAACCCTCCTGTGTATCTACAAGGTTCTTGACCCGTAGTTATTTTTCTCATGAGCACTCCTGCCCATCGAAAATCATTCGTGTCTGTGTAGACTACCAGCTCATCCTCATCTTGAGGTATCACAAGTTTTGGCAAGTTATTGCAGACTTGCTTTAGTTCGCGAATTCTCTTGGTATGGATTTCTTCCCATTTCCATCTAGAGTTTTCAGTCTCTTTCAGGAGTGGTCTAAAATCATTTCTATATTTTGCAAGGTCTTTAATAAATATACCCGCAAAATTTACAACTCCTAAGAAACTTTGAAGTTGTTTCTTGTCCTTTAATATATCAAGAAAATTACGGATTTTCTCCACAATGTGTTCCTGTAACTCTATCCATGCTTCATCAATTTGAACTCCTAAAAATTCAATTTTGTTAGCAGCGATGGTAGCCTTTTTCTCATAGAGAACAAGACATTCCCTGTGACATGCATCTGAAAATATTTCAAGGTGTTTAATATGCTCTTTAATATTTCGAGATGCATCAGAATGTCATCTATGTAGACGAACATAAACTCTAGATAATCCTTAAATAGATTATCCATTTTCTTTGGAATATCTGAGGGGCATTAGAAAGCCCCATTGGCATAACATTCCATATATATTGCCCTTGTAGGGTAGAGAATGCTGTGAATTTCTTCAACTCACTCTCCATCTTAATCTGATAGAAACCAGATTTGCAATCACATTTAGAAAACACTTTAGCACCTTTGCTGCAATCAATTAAGTGTTCTCTACTCGGAATGTAATAACCATCAAATTGTATTATTTTATTAATACATTGATAATTTATTACCAATCTGGGTTTACCTCTTTTTATTTCACCATGGTTTCTTACCAAGAATCCAGGGCTGCTATAAGCTGAGACTCCAGGCTCTATGAGTTTAAGATCGATATGCTCCTTGATAATTTGTTGCATATCTTTCTTATCTTGCATGTTCATTAGGATGGGTTTGTATCAAACATACTCATATTTATATTATTCTTTTACCTGTAGAGTTGCTTCGATCTTGTTTTTATCCCACCATGCTAGAGGATCCTCATTAAAGTTTCTCTGGATAAGTCTTTTGGCATTTTCGAGGGGCAATTTAGTTTCCCCATCAATGTCTAATGAAGTTATATTCAATAACTTCATTTCCTGCATTGCTTCTTTGAGGTTTATAATGTCCTCAATAGAAGTTTCATCGAATCCTTGCTGTCTAAAAGACAACAAAGCCTTACCAAACTTTCTTTTATCCTGCATTTTGGATGGGTTAGTTTGGCATTATTATCACCACGTTTGCTGCGAAATAATATACGCATTAATCTGTTAAATGCCTTTTCTCTGCGCAACACCCGTATCTCATTTCCACAACTTGTGGTGAATATTAACAAATTTCTTTGGTTATCTTGAATGTATTTTGTAAAGGATTGTATAAAATTATTACCTAACAAAATATCCGCTCCTGTATCATGAAAGTAAATAGGAGGCGTTTTTACCTTATACCAATGTGTACCAAAAGCTCCTCCAATCATGATATTGGCCTGTCGAATACCCTTATTTAGTACTAAGATTTTTTGGGAAAAATCTCTTCCTGCAATAATGGGTAATGATTCCATAGCTTCGCTAGGGAAAACTCCTGGTTTTGCCGTGCAAATTCCTGATCCTGAATCAATATAAGCTGCAAAATATTCTGACTTATATTGTTCATATATTATCCCTACTGAGATATAAATGGAAAATGGACTTGTCATTTAATTCTGATGGTGTGACCCTTCAGATTAAATTCTATTTCATTATCCTTTCTTACCCATGGTTTATGATTTTCGAGAAAACTTAATCCCAAAATCATAACTCCATTGTCTTTTCCGGCGTTGCCTAAGACTCTGATCTCGTGTCCTGCAATTTTAATTGTTCCTTCATAGGTTCCAATTGATGGCTGCTGCAAGTAGTATAAGTCATCACATGAAAAATGGTTAATCTTTTCAGTGATGTCAAATACTACTCATATTTCTTTCCATCTTTTAGGGCATTTAATCTTTATATTATCTACCCCAATGGATTGAGGAGTTAGATCTTTGATGAACTCCTTCCCTTTATATGCCATAATTCTGTCTTCCGAAAAAGACATACGGCTTGCGTACTCAATTCTAGCACTCGTTGATCTGTCTAGAATTGGATGATCTCTTATCTGCATGTCTACTCCTCCTAACCATGGAATCTGGGTAGGATTTGGAGTTATGATTTTAGCAAATTCTTTGAAAATTCTAGGAATTTCTATATATTCTTTCTTGAGAAATAAGTCAGAATGATGACTATTGGAAAGTTAATAAGAGATTCTATAAGTTATAGAATATGGCATGTTCCCTTCTTTCATCAGATCTTTTCTTTTAAAATCCTGATAAAGGGTTAGAACTCTACTAAAATCTTGGTCAGCAAAGTGAGAGGAAATTCTGGGATGTATGTCAAACATTAACTTCCCAGCATATAAATTTCCTACCATGGTTCCAAGAAGACCATCTCTACGGTTATTGATTCTTCTATCAGTGACTGATAGATGTAATTCAGAATCAATGCTTTCTTTGAAGGTTGCCTTAATTACTACTTCGATGGCTCCTATGTGGATCCATTTCATAGTAATGGCAATTTCTTCCTTCATTCTGCTTAATTCCTCAAGAATTTCTTCTTTATAAATTAATTGCATATCCATAACATTACAAATAAGTTCCATAGGAATTGCAAACTCACCTGCACTTACCTTGTAGATGATGTTATGTCTTCTCTAGTTGAGTCCTATCTGGTTAAGAACTCGTCCAATCCCTCCAATTCTGAATCCTTCATATGGGCTGAGGTTGGAATCTTGTCGCATAATTCTTTCCATGGTTCGATTCAAGATCGTCATCCTTGAAAAGAATCCAGACAGGTTTTCAGTGGTCTGAATCCTGTCCTCTTCAGTCAGACTCGATTGAAGATCCATCTGAATATGAGTCCGAGTCACTTCTTAATTCTTCCTCGTAGATGCTTTCATCCGAGGGGATGTCCTCAAACTGATAGACTGGTACCAGCTTTCCATGGTAGACTGCTTCCACGATATCCTCCGTGGCTTCGTACATTCGTATCTCACGATTCTGAGGGCAATCGGGTGAGATATGACATCTGGCTCCACACTTCCAACAGTTGCAGTCCTTGAAACTTTTGTTGGCTCGGGTATGGGCTCGTCTGAACGTTCTCTTGGACGTCGTTCTCCCCGTGCTCCTTGTCGCTGAGCTAGTTGAACCTTGGGATGAACTCTTCGTCGTTCCCGTTCTTTGTCCAGTTTTGTATGATAGCCTTGCCCTTGGACCACCATGCTCTTCTTTTTCGGAATGGATGTCTTCCGAAACTCTTACTGTATGAGCCTCGACTCTTCTTCTTTCTCCTCTTTTCTTCTGATTCTCCTATAATTGTTGGAAAATTGTTATTTTCACAGCAAAGAGGAGTTCTTTTTATTTTACCTCTTAGTCTCTTGATGTTCTTTTGGACTGCTGCATGTTGACACCATTCCCTGAGCTTATCCTTTAAGAAGGACATTCTCCGGGCAATTGAGTCCACTGTACCAGGGGGTACTGTGTACGATTGGATCAACATCTCTCTCCATGGGCTACAGATCTTTGCAAAGAACACGGGACATGCTACTTCAGCTGTCATCTTACTCCGAAAATAGTATTTACGAAACCAGTAGATATATTCGTCTACTGCGCAAATACTTCTTAACTCCATACCCAATAGTGCTTGGGTATAGACCTTGATTTTTTCGGTTCCCTGTTCTTCAAAATAACCATCTCCTACAAAATGGGTTTTGAAAAGAGGCCAAATCTTTTGCAGATTGTGCTTTTGGATTCTCCTTCGAGTATTTGCTCCTTTAAAGCAGCCGTGGAGTTTTTCCAGCCCAGCTTTTCCGATCCTTCGAGACTTGGCTCTATTAATCTGACAAAGTTTTCTTTATCGAGTTCCAGGGTGGTTGCTGCAATCTTCATTGAAGCTACCCATTCGTCGATCAGGTCTTCGATATTTCGGAAGTCGATAACGTCGAGGTTCAGTGTTATGCCATATGGATTTAATGGTTGTAACATCGTCTTGGCCCACGGTGTGGATTCTGATGCTCTACTTGGGTTCCGTCCTGGGTTTCGTCTTGCATTGAGATGCACCTCAGGATACATGTCCATGTAAAAGTCTGTACCTTCTCTCATTGGGACATCAGGCAGTCCATCGTGGGTCAAGTTGGATCCTGATTCTTCCGCATAACCCAGCTGAAGAACTTCATTGGGTTTTACATTAACTAGATCCATAATCCCAAGTTGGGAAAATGATTATGCTAATTCTTGTAGATCTGATAGATCTGCCCTGGAAACACCCATTCGACTGTTTTCCGGAGATCGATCATAAGCTCTTCTTGTGATTTCTGCTTTGGAACCATGGTTGCTTTACCCTTTTGGTGTAAAGCTTGTACTGGTCCAAATGCATCTCTAATATTGGCTTGGTTATTCTTGGAATATCCAGTAATATCCTTTTGCTTTTTCTTGATATCCGAAATGTCAAATTTCAGATTCAAAATCTCTTTCTTTAGATTTTGAAATAATTTCAAGATCTCCTCTGTTGACTGATTCAACTTATCTATTTTTCCAGGTATAATTAATACTCGGTTACCATAATCTTGAATCGTCTTTTGGATTTCTCTTAAGTTTTGTGAAAACTTAGAGCTATCCGTATCAATTTCTTTCCAGTCAGTTCCTCTCATTTTTATGAAAGAAATTTATTTTAATATTATCTTGTCTTATGGACAAGTTCAAGAATTTCCTTTGGAAATTTCTATCTTTTATTTCCAAATTTTGGAAATAACTCGTCGGTTTCAAATTGTTTGAATCCATAAAATAATAAAATTTTCACCATTAAGAGATAAAATGTTATAAATAATATAATTAATATGTTCTTCAATAAAACCTAGGCTCTGAGACCAATTTTCAAGCGCTTTGAGTGTCATTTATATAATGAAAAATTAAGTATATTGGAAGAGGACTAAGATGTCCAAAGTCAAACTATTTGGGGTTCAAATGAAAGAAATGAAAAGTTGTTAGGTTCAGTTGACTTTCAAATAAGTCCTTATGGCCTAAATTCTTTCTAGTTATGTTTCTGATGGCCTATTTTCATAAATCAAGTAATAATGGCCTAAAAGTGGAAATGACTTATTCTGATGGCTCTTTTTAAACATTACCCCTTGTTTAACAATATATACATGCTAGGAAACAGTTGGTGTTGATGATTGGAATCTATGCCACATAAATTATAAAGGAATAAAGGAGAGAAGAAATGATCAGTAGTAAATGGAACTCCCAAGAATTAAAAAAACTTGACCCTTGGCCAATTGGTATATATTGATCACATTTGTGGTGGGGTTATAATTTGCCCACAAGCTAACAATTCCATGTATAGTTGCAGGGTTTCCACTGCCAATGGCGGCTGCACAATATTGGTCATAAAAAATATACTCCTACCGTCCTACTAACAAAAATGATTGACTAATCGTTGATCTTTCAAAATTTTCATTCCTTACATATTTACACATTAGTACACATATTTAAGTATAAATAATTTAATATACTTATAGGATAACGATTTCATTTGGAATATTTATTTTATACTACTATAGAATTTATTTTTATATATATATATATAGTAGTACTATATATTTATGCAAAACATATACCATCCTTCATTTTCAATTATTTGCAACATTGCAAATATTGCCACTATTTATTTAATTACTTTTATTTTAATTTTTTTATTATAGTTATACAATTTAAAATATAATCAAGTGAGATCTTGTTAGATTTGTCTCGTCGTGTAGTTTTTAAATATCGAACTTTTAGAATTTATATTTGTATCGAACTTGAATTGTTAATTATTTAAAATGTATACTAGGGTGCGCACTGGGTGGGTCTGTAGCAATTAAAGAAAAACAGAGCAAGTATATGCCTCCCAATATTAAAAATTTGCTTTGATTCCTTAATTAATTAATTTTGGCAGATATATCCAGATAACATTGGTCCAAAACTAATTCATCGAGAATCTAGTAAATAATGAGGGGTGGCTTCGAAAATCTAGTGAGCATTGAAATGTTGTCTCTTTAAAGTAGAATTATACACTGAGGCTCGAACACAAAATTTTTGCTTAAACTGGTAGCAGTCCGGTTCTTTGCAGCCACTCCAAATATCTGCAGGTGCAGAATGATGATTGTGTATTCAATGTTGAACTCACGCACAGCAACTTCTCTATTATTTTAGAAGCAACAATCACAGCTTCTATATTTCATACTGAAAGTGCACAAATACATCATTTAAATAGAGTCCTATTTGCTAGACTTCAACAGAATACTAAAAATAGCTAACAAACTACCAAAATTTATGCCACTACTGAATACACAATCTCAGCATTGTTATTAACGGAAGAATAAATCAATTAGCAAATATTTATTGAAGACTTTGTCTTCCATGGAACTTGGTCTGATGTTGACTCTCAACACTCCCCATCAACAGCAGCACCTTCGCGTTTTACCAAATTGAGCAGACCACATAGATTTGTAAACCTTGGTCCAGACAAGCCTTTTGTAAATACGTCGGCAACTTGATCTTCTGTCTTGATCTTCCTCAAGCTGATTTCTTCATTCAAAACCTTTTCGCGAATGAAACGATATTTCACATCCACATGTTTAGTTCTTGAATGTAGGACAGGATTCTCTGCTAAGTAGATTGCAGCCTGATTGTCACAATACAATGGCACTGCATAATCAATCGAGCATTGAAGATCCATCATCAACTGTCTCAGCCAAGTACCTTCTTGAGCCGCCATAGATGCTGCCCGGTACTCAGCTTCTGCTGTAGACAACGACACACTTTGTTGTCTTTTGCTGCACCAGGAAACTGGTCCTCCACCCACCATAAATACATACCCTGTAGTTGATCGTCGGGTATCATGGTCACCCGCAAAATCTGCATCACAAAATCCCTCCAGGTTGCACTCTCCCCCCTTTTTATAAAGAATGCCATAATCAAGAGTACTTTTCAAATATCGTAGGATCCGCCGCAAACTTTGCAAATGTGGTTTCCTAGGATTTTGCATGTATCGACTCAACACACCTACTCCATAAGAGATATCAGGCCTGGTTAGGGTTAGATAGATCAATTTACCCACCAACCTTCGGTACATAGTTGAGTCTTCTAACTCGTCCCCTTCATGTGCACATATTTTGGCATTCGGTTCAACTGGAGTTGAGATAGGCTTGCAATCAAGCATTCCAAACTCATCAAGTAGATCTTTGGAGTACTTTTGTTGATACAAAATAATTCCTTCAGCAGTGTAATCAATCTCCAACCCAAGAAAATGTTTCAGTTGTCCTAACTCCTTCATGTGAAATCGAATTGACAAGGTTTCCCTTGTTCTAATGATTTCATCTCCCCAATCTCCTGTGATAATTAAATCATCTACATACACAAGAACAATAGCCAACTGCCTCTCTTTGGATTTTATGAATAAGCTGAAGTCTGCATATGAAAGTGAGTATCCAAGATGTATCAAAAATTCAGAAATTTTTCCATACCATGCTCTCGGCGCTTGTTTCAAACCATACAACGCCTTTCGCAGCTTACACACATACTCAGGATGACTTGGACGACGGAAGCCCATAGGTTGATTCATATATATTGCGCGATCTAACTCCCCATGTAAAAATGCATTTTTCACATCCATTTGCCACAATTTCCAATCTTTGTTGGCTGCTAGAGCCAATAAGACTCGAACTGTTGCAAGTTTTGCAACAGGACTAAACGTCTCATCATAATCTTGTCCATATTGTTGAGAGAATCCTCGAGCTACCAACCGAGCCTTGTACCTTTCAATGACACCGTCAGTCCGTCGCTTTATCTTGTAAATCCATTTACAAGAGATTGGTTCAATTCCTTCTGGCTTCGGTACTAGCTCCCAAGTTTGATTGCAATTTAATGCATCAATTTCCTCTTCCATGGCTTTAATCCAGTGTGGATTTTGAGATGCTTCCTCAAATGTTTCTGGCTCCCCCACATCCGATTCTTCCACAATGCTCACATTAGCATATCTGGGGTTGGGTTTTCTATTTCTAGTTGACCTCCTCACTGGTCTTGTTGGCGAGTTGTCCTGGGCCTGACCTTCTTCATTTTGATGTTGATAAACACCACTCTGCCAGGGACTTTGACGACTCGTGCCTTCTCCATTACCATCTATATTTGCACCACCGTTATCATTGTCACCATTGGACTCATCAAAACTCAATTCAGCCTGGGGTGCATGCAACACATCAAGGATATTTGGTTCCATCAATGCATTGGGTTCTGTCACCAGGTCTTTTTCTCTAGACCACCACGAAGTTGCCTCATCAAAAACTACGTTTCGAGAGACATAGCATTTACCAGTCACAGGATCACAGCACCTCCAACCTTTCCTTTGACTGTCGTATCCTACAAAAATGCATTTGACAGCCTTTTTGTCCATCTTCGTGCGTAAGTGATCAGGTACAAATACATAACAGACACACCCAAAGACACGAAAGTACCCGACTGAAGGTTTCTTATTCCATAGCTTTTCAAAGGGTGAAAGAAAGCATAACCTTTGCTGAGGAAGATGATTGATAACAAATGCTGCGGTCTTCATTGCTTCCGCCCAAAACTTTCCTGGAACATTATTTGCGTGGAGCATACTTCGACACACCTCAGCCAAGTGTCTATTTTTCCTTTCCGCAACCCCATTTTGTTGTGGTGTGTAGGGACAAGTGAATTGATGTTGTATTCGACACTTGCGAAGATATTCAGTGAACTCATGTGAGCAATATTCACCTCCATTATCTGTTCGCAGGCACCGGAGTTGATATCCAAGCTCTGATTCAGCCACCTCTTTAAACTCTCTGAATTTTGAGAATGTATCAGATTTCAACTTTATGAAATAAACCCATACATACCTCGTGAAATCATCAATGAAGGTGACCATATACTTCATTCCACCAATTGATTCTTGTTTAACAGGTCCAAATACATCAGAATGGACTAACTCCAATGGCTCATTTGCTTGAAATTTAGAACTTTCAAATGCTAGCTGGTGAGCTTTTCCATACTGACACCCTTCACATACGGCATCACTTTTAACTTCAAGCTTTGGTAAACCTCTCAATATGGACTTCTTCATCAGCTCATCTAACTTGGAATAACTTACATGACCTAGGCGCATGTGCCAAAGGTCAGCTGTTTCATTTTTCCTTGTCCTATTCACATATGCCTCTTCAGCTGATAGCACATATATAGAGTCCACCCTGTGCCCCTCTATTATCGGCTTCTCTGATATTTGAAGATTGCTGCTATAGACCTTCACATCTTTGGGACTGAACAACACATAGTTACCGGAAGACGTTAATTGCGCTACAGAAAGTAAATTCTTTCTCATACCTGGGACATGATAGACACCTTGAAGAGAAATATCACTGGTCTTTGATAAAATTGTTGTTTCACCAATATGAGCAATTGGTAGCTTGGAGTTGTTTGCTGTTACCACCACACGACTTCCTTCATATTTTGAGGTGTTTTGCAATTTCTCCTTTGCACCAGTCATATGGTTAGAACACCCCGAATCTATAATCCAGTCATTCTCATAATCAAGTTGTTCACAGGTTGTAGTAAGTGCCATTTCTTCTTGCCCTGCAAAGAGTGCCTCAGCATCCCACTCATCTTCATCTTTAGTAGCAACAACATTATTCTCAACAACCCTCTTTTTGGACCAGCAGTCTCTAGACTTATGTCCCTTCTTTCCACAATTATAGCACTTCCCTTCAAACTTCTTGCCACCCGTTGGATTCTTTGAAGCCTCCCACCTAGGGTTTCTTTCTTGATGACTTTGCTTCTTTCTATCATCATATTTCTTCGATCCACCACTTGTATGTTGCTTGGAATGCCATGTCTTGTTATTGGCATAGAGTGCTTCTTCATGCTCCTTAAGCGAAGCTCCTCCCATTTGCACAACCAACGCCTCTTGGCCAGCAAGTAAATTTTCGAACTCAACAAGTGACGGCTGTTTAGGCCATCCCTGTACTGCAGCAACGAACCCTCGAAATTCTGGCCTTAAACCATGAATGATTATTCTTTTCACCCTGGTTTCACCAATGGGAGCAGATGGATCAAGTTCTGAGATCTCACGACAGAGTGTTCTTACCTTGTGGAAGTATTGCGCAATCGACATATCTCGTTGGGCCAATGAAAGCAACTCACTCTCCAAAAGTTGCAATCGGGTGTCATTCTTCTTTGAGAACAATGTCTCCAGCGTCTTCCAAGCCTCACTTGGAGTATCAACATCCCGAACATGTTCCAACACATCTTCTTCGATCGTCGTCTTTAAGGCAAACAAAGCCTTTCCGACTTTTATCTTCCACTTCCGAACTGCACCGTTTGCATCTGCGGTTGGTTGTGTAACTTCACTGCCATCAACCACATCCCACAGATCTTGGCCTTGAAGGTAGGATGCCATACACGTTGCCCATGTCATATAGTTCTGATGGTTGAGCTTCTTAATTCCCCCAACAACATGTAGCTCTGACATTGTGGCTCTGATACCAGAATGTTGAACTCACGCACAGCAACTTCTCTATTATTTTAGAAGCAACAATCACAGCTTCTATATTTCATACTGAAAGTGCACAAATACATCATTTAAATAGAGTCCTATTTGCTAGACTTCAACAGAATACTAAAAATAGCTAACAAACTACCAAAATTTATGCCACTACTGAATACACAATCTCAGCATTGTTATTAACGGAAGAATAAATCAATTAGCAAATATTTATTGAAGACTTTGTCTTCCATGGAACTTGGTCTGATGTTGACTCTCAACATTCGGAAGTGATGGTTACATATCTAAAAGTGATGGTTGCATAACCAGATTATAAATATTGTTTGTACAGGCATTCAGAAAGTGATGGTTTCATATCTAAAATATGATGGTTGAGTATCCGAAAATTATAACTCTATGTGCAAGCCGCAGCAGCGCCATAGCTATTCTCAACTGGTAGAGTCTCATATATCACTTAGGACACCCGGTCCTTAATTAATTAATTGAACGTTAATTTGATAAATTTAATTTGTCACGTGTTAATAAATAAACTCCTTCCTGGATCAACTGCGAATCAGATTACTGGAAATTTCTCTCCCTACTGTTTCTTCTTTTTCGGCCTCTCCAACCCGTCTCCTTTTCGGTTCTACGTAGTATTCATTTCAACTTTTTACTCCGATTTTGAGGTCTGTTTTTAGCTCCTTCCTTTGATTCTTTTTCTTCGGCTTTGATTTGATTCCTCTTCTTCGCATTTAAATCTATAATTTTCTGAATTTTCATTTTCCTCTTGGTTTAGCTTCTCTTGGTTTAGCTTCCCTGATGGTTATTGCAGTTTGAGGGAGGGGTTTGGATTGATAATTAGCTTTGATTCTTCTATTTAATCTTCTCCTCTTGCTGATTGCTTTCTTTTTGGTTGTATTTCTTGTCTATCTGGAACTTTCTCTTCTCACCAATTAGCTATATTAATTTGTTACAACGGATAATCTTCAATAGTTCCTCACGAAGATTCAGTGTAGCAGACGGCCATGGGCGGCGACGGTAGCAGCCCGCAACAGGGGGCTGCTGTGAGTCCTCCGTTCTGCGCCTTCGTCGAATTCCTATTTAATTCCGCAGCAGTCCTTTGTTGTTGCTCCTGCTGAAACGGAGAATCCCCCCTGCAACAGGTGCGTTGCCGTTGCATATTAATAAAATTGAGGTGTTTTCCGAGTTCAATATCTATTTTTTTTTCCCTTCTTTTTCTTCGTTCTTACCTCAATAGTTGAATTTTTGGGGGAATTTAATCATCTCCGTGGCCCAGTCAAGAATCACTTCAGAAATTCATTTCTCTGCCCCTTTTCTTTCTTGTTTACCTGAAAATTTTCTCTGTGTGTTTTCGCAATTCGTATTTCGGTTGTTGGTGTTGCTTGCTAAATGATGGAATTTGGTGAGTTATTGCACTCGGGCATGTTTGTTGGTGGGTGAATTAAATTTTAATGGAAATTGATTCGTTTCCAGGCTGTAATTGAATCAAATATCTCTGCTTGTGCTTCACATCTTCTTTTGTGTGTGTCTGTGTAGGTTGTACGCTGTTAAAACCTGTTGAAGCGGCAATATCAGAACGAGTGCCCCACCAGACCGCCCCACAACAGTGGAGGAGGCAAACAAACATCTTTTTCACCTTGCTATAAAGCCTTTTCTAAATTGGCTGCCCTTTCTTGGTATTCTGAGGATCATTCCACATTTTCTAACCCTTCTCAAATCTAACAACTACCCATCTGTCAATTTTCGTTCCCCCATTCATCATTTCGACTCTGGTTTAATTTGGGACCTTTCTTCAGATCTTCTAATATTGGAGACTGAATTAATCCTGTCTGTAAGTTTAATTCTTGCTCTGATTTGAACTTATTTCAGAGGATTCAGTCAGTTTTTCCCAAACCATGGATGACGAATATGCGAAATTGATCAGGAGAATGAATCCTCCTAGGTATATTTCTCGTCTGGGTGTACTCTGTTTAGACATTTCTAGTGTTATTCACTTTGTTATTAATTCGTTGGCCCTTCTTGGCAGGGTTGTGATTGATAACGAATCGTGCAAAAACGCGACTGTAATTCAGGTTCGTGTTGATTCCCCTTGATCTGTGGTTATTACTCTTTATCTTTGATTGTTTCAATTGGTTTGATGCAGGTAGACAGTGCCAACAAACAAGGGATCCTTCTCGAGGTCGTGCAAGTCCTCACTGATCTCAATCTCATCATAACGAAAGCTTATATATCCTCCGATGGAGGATGGTTCATGGATGGTAACTGCATTGCTAGAAAATTTTCCATTTATGTATCCGTCAAGATTTGCAAAAGCTCAAATCGTATTAAACTAATTACATTTGCGTTTTTTATTTGGTGCAGTGTTCAACGTCACAGACCATGATAGGAACAAGATAACCGATGACGGAGTTCTTGACTATATTCAGAAGGTGAGTTGTGTTAAGTGTGACAATCTTGACTTTATATACCCACAGCATTTATGAGCATTTTCCTGAATTTTTTATTAGTGTCGTATCGCTTTCAGTCGCTTGGTCCCGACTCATGCTTTGCATCTTCCATGAGAAGATCCGTGGGGGTGACACCGGGAATGGACCACACATCCATCGAATTAATAGGGAGCGATAGGCCCGGGTTGCTTTCTGAGGTTAGCGCTGTTCTCACACACCTTAAATGCAATGTGGTGAATGCAGAGGTGTGGACACACAACACGCGGGCAGCAGCTGTAATGCAAGTGACCGACGAGGAAACAGGTGGCGCTATTACTGATCCGGAAAGGCTATCCACGGTTAAGTGCCTCCTGTCCAATGTGCTCAAAGGCAGCAACAAGACAAGGGAAGCCAAAACCGTGGTCTCTCTGGGGGCCACTCACACGGAGAGAAGGCTCCACCAGATGATGTTTGACGATCGCGATTATGAGCGGATGAGCAATGACTCAGCAGCAGACAAACAAGAAAGGCCAAACGTGAGTGTTGCTAATTGGCATGATAGGGATTACTCGGTGGTCACAATCCGGTGCAAGGATAGGCCAAAACTTCTGTTTGATATTGTCTGCACTTTGACAGACATGCAATATGTTGTCTTCCATGGAAATGTCGATTCGGAGGGTCCAGATGCTTATCAGGTATAGATGATCTTTGAAATGTGAGGAAATCACAATTAATAACATCAACATGCCCCTATTTATCAATGGTCTGATAAAACTGTTTCATGTATGGTTTTGAAGGAGTATTTTATAAGGCACATCGATGGATCTCCTGTGAAATCTGATGCTGAGAGACAGAGAGTTATTCAATGTCTTGAAGCGGCGATACTAAGAAGAGTGTCTGAAGTAAGGACAATAATACATCGTAGTATACTTTGGAGTCGATTATTTTTTTCGAGTGTCATTAATTTGTTTCTCTATTAGGGTCTGAAGTTGGAGCTTTGCACAGCTGATAGAGTTGGACTGCTGTCTGATGTAACAAGAATTTTCCGCGAGAACAGCCTAACTGTGACCCGAGCAGAAGTGGCGACAAGAGCAGGGAAAGCTGTAAACATATTCTACGTTCGTGATGCATCAGGATATCCAGTTGATCCGAAAATCATTGAATCCATCCGGCAAACAATAGGGCAGACAATACTCCGTGTAAAAGGGAGCCCTCAAGAGCTTAACCAACCTCCCCAAGAATCTCCAACCAGGTTCCTCTTCAGCGGACTTTTTAAGTCGAGATCATTCTGTAATTTTGGTTTGGTTAGGTCCTATTCTTGAATCGAAAGTTCTAACACTGTGTATTTCAATCTCCTCCAAGCATAGGTTATCGAATGTCATAAGCTGTGGCATATATAATACCTGTAAATATTTGGTTTTCATCTTCATATTCTTCTTACCCTGAATCAGAACTTGATTCTATGGGTAGTTGATGACATCAATCTTGTACATAAGAACCAACCTTTGCTTTCTGGTAATCACTATGTGTGGAACCAATTGAGAAACGCCTTGTCTTGCCATTGATTAATACTAATTGAGAAGAAAACTGACTCATTGTGTGGAAATAATAAAAGTTATGATTGGTTGCCTGTGAGAACGGCGGCTCCAATATCGTTATTACATCACACAATCCTGTAGAAATTGAGGGTTATATATTTAATGTAAACTATGCATGAAATGACTAATGATTTGATGGTGTTTTGGCTTGTGACTCTTGAGACTATTGTAATCTTTTTATTTGACCGACTAGTGGTTTCATGTGTGGATTGATGGCTTAATCGCTTTGATTTGTGATGCTTTTATCGATAGAAAATTCGAAGATGTTTCGTCCTTTGTTGGGCAACCTTTAAGACAAGTTAGAAATTTAGTGGAAAGTTAGTAGTAATGTATGAGCTTTTGTCCTAAGGTTACCATCAATGATTGGGACAATGAGGTATTTTTTTTTATTTTCTAATTACATAGTTTGGAATGCTTTCTTCGATTTTCAAATACTTCCAACACATTGACTCAATCTTGCATTTCCTTACGATTATAGGATATGGATGACACATTGCAAATAAGATAGTATTCGAATTCTTCATACTCTACACAAATGAAATCTTTTCCTTTTTCCCTCATGTCTTTTCTTTCTTAATTAATTACGCAACTCAAATGGTCAAAAGCCTCTCTTTCTGTGTAAGAAAGGGGCTTAGCCACTGGGAAGCAAGAGTGTTTGTTGATGCTAAATTGCTAATTGCTTCGACCATAAAGCCTAATGCGAAATAGGGGAAGAAAATAAAGGGTGCTAGTTGTTGCAAATGAATCAAATATTTTTGCTTCGATTTGTGATTCGATTCGAAATTATTCCAAATTTTGATATTCGAATAATATTTGATTCGATTTGATATTTGATTCAACATTCGGTTTTATATAAAATAATAGTATATAAATACCTAATAGAATAATTCGATTCGACTCGATAGTATTCATAAAGCTTAACAAATCAAATCAAATATTGGAGTTAGTAGTTCGATTCGATTCGTTTGCAACCTAGTGCCACTGCCACCTAGCATGATCATCAAAGGTCAAATACAAAAAACTACTAGCATTGGAGTACCAAAAATGAAACTAGTATCAGCACTAGAGCAGTAGTGGACTAGTAGTGCAACAGTAATAACACATATACACGTGCCTGGTCTGTTGTGACAATATGTCAATATTGTAGAGGACAGTCCAAAATATATACTTCCTTTGTCCAATTTATTTTAAATGTTCAAAAACTTTTGGACACGCATTCGAATGCATTTATTTAATCTTAATATTTTAAAATATAGATAAGTAAAAGTTATAAAAATATATATATATATATATTCTAAAACTATACGAAAAGACGAATCTAACAAGATCTCACTGGACTATATTTTTTACTTATACCTGCAACAAAAAATTTATATTAAACATACATAATAAATAGTGTAAAAAGTGCAAATGAGACATGTGAAATGGGATTGAGGGAGTACTATATACTATATACATTAATATACATATTGTAGTTGTTTTCTAGCTCCTTTCTCCAACCTAACCCTCTATTTTTGTAGGATTAAAAAATATTCCCTATATATTATTTTATATTTCCTTCTTCAATTTATAAATAATACCAAAAAAAATTTATACAAAATATTAATAATTATTTATTTTTATTATTAAGTAAAGATCATAAAGAAATTTTTAAAAAAATTGTGGAATGAACAGTGTTCCGCCAATTGAACACTGTAGCACCCTCCCATTTGGGAGCGAGGGTGCTGCAAAAATGCAGGATGGGTTGGAGCCCCACCCTGCATTTGGACCCTGAGATTTTACAAATTGTAGGATCGGTTGGAGTTTAGCCTAAGATTCAGTCAGATTGACGATGGAATGAACTAATGGTAGAAGAAATCTTTATCAAATTAATCTGGGTTTTTTCTTTTCTTTTCTTTTTTCCCTCGTAGTTTGCTATTACTCCTTATTTATATAAATTTTTTAGTTTTGGTCTCATAAAATAATTATCTTGGGGATGAGGACTTAGCCCAAGTGGTTAAATCCATTGACTTCCAACGAAAGGTTGGAGGTTCGATTCCCCACCGGTCCCCTATCCCTCCCTTTTATTCCCCTTTTGTTAACGCTGAAATTTTTTGAGGAGTCGAACCTCTCTTTTATTGATGAATGTTAAGGGAATTACAAAAGTGCAGAAAGTAAAATACAGGAATTGAAATAAAGCAGTAAAGGAATTGAAATTGCAGAAAGCGATAAATAAACTGCAGAAGGTAAAAATAAAATGCGGCCTCTTTGAGGGTTGATTGGGGGTCTCCTGCATGTGGTGTCACCTTGCACTTATATAGTGATGGTGAATCCTCAAATCAAGCCATGAACGCTCCACCCGTCCTGATTTGTTTCCTTAGGTGACGCCTCACTCTGATTTATTTCCATGGTTAGTGATTCGTCTCCTTAGTTAAGGCTTCATTGCTCGATCTCTTCTTGATTTTGTATGAGACTTCTAGGGTATCCTGCCCTAAACCCTACATCCTCTCTTTCAGCCTATTCTCTTCCGGGCCTTGAAGATGCGTCCTCTATTCCGGATATATTTTCACTAGGCCTTTGAAGGTGCGTCCTTTCTTCCGGATATATTTTCACCGACTGGGCCTTTGAAGATGCGTCCTCTCTTCCGGATATATCTTCACGGACTGGTCCGGGCAATTTAGACATCTGATGGGCCTTGATATATTTTTTGTTGTGTTAACAGATGGCCCCCTCGCGCATTTTGTCTGATTAACATTTTAAGACAAATTTGCGCGCTTATTTCAGGTTTGGAGGTCCATCAAGGCCCATTATGCCTCATCTTCATCTCACTCCTTGCCTTTGCCGCCGGCCACCAGTAAACCGCCGTCGGGTGCCGCCGCTCAGCCGCCATCTTCATCGCTGCTTCGAACGCCGCTGCCCACACCGAGCCAGGCCGCCTGCCCTCTTTGCTCCGGAGGCCGCCGTCTCCACTCCGGAGGCCGCCACCGCCTGCGTTCCGGAGGCCGCCATCCCCATCGATGTAACACCCCGATTTAATTAACACATGATTAATTTAATTAATTATGGTTAATTAATAAAGGATTTACTATATGGATATTTTGTAGGTATGATTTTAACAGAATGGAAGAATAAGTGGGTTCAAACCCACAAAAGAATAAGAGCTCAAGTGCTCAAATGTGTGCAATGTGGTCAATACAAGTGGTGTAACCCATTAACCCATCTTCCGACCCGACCCATCCTCCAAACCGGGTTGACCCACATCCCTTATAATCCCCAAATCAGCCCCCTTAGTCCATTTTTCAGATTTCACAATGGAGACTAGGGCTTATTCCCGTTTTTGAGGAGACAAGAGAAGAAATGGAGTTCTTGTGAGAGATTGAGCAAGTTTGAGCTCAAATCTAGCTAGGGGATTGCTTGTATATGTCTTGGTAAGTGATTTCCACACCTTACAACTTGTTTTTGATGAGTTTTGAAGTGGGTTTGATGGTTGTTGTTGGTGGTGACGGGAATGAAGGTTTTTGGATGGATTTTTGTAGTTTTGTGCAAATTGGAGCTTGATTCCTTGTTTGGGAGCTACATTGGTGTTGGGGGAGCTAAGGTCAGTCCCTTGGCTTGTTCTTATTGAGATTAATTTAGAGTTGTAGCTCATTTTTGGGTGCATGTTGATAGATGCCCTTGTTTGGTGGATTCTTGTTGATTTTGTGGCCAAATCTTGTAATGTAGCTTGCTTTGCTGTTTGGAGAAGCTTGGGAGCTGAGTTGAAGGCTTGGGGACTCCAAAACACAAGGCAAGAGTAGGATTTAGCTCAAAGTGGGGGAAAATTGGAAGAAAGGGGTGAAAATCGCGGATTCTGCCCCTGTTTGGTGCTTCAGAGGCGCCGCATTGCCTTTGCGGCGCCCAAAAGTGGCCTGGAGCGCCACTTCGGCGCCCCGGACCACAGAGCCTTCAGTACAGGCGCCACATTGCTTGTGTGGCGCCTAGAAATAGGCTTAAGCGCCACAATTGGCGCCACCTGCGCACCCAAAAACTCACAAACTTGAATCGGCTCTAACTTACTCGTTTCTAATCCGATTTTCGCAAACCATATATGAATCTGACCCTACTCGGAACAAGGATTTCTAATATGCAGTCGTAATTCAGAGATAATGACTCCTTCAAAAATTTAAAATATGAATTTATAACCCGAGGGTGTCTCCGGCGTGCCGATTCGCTGTTTTCTTCCATTTTTCATCCCCTTCTCGTATTTTATCACTTCTCACTCATTTCTAGGTCTTGGAATATGCTTAAAACTGATCTAGGATATGTTAGTGTCTATCATGAGTATTGATTGAACTTAGAACATTCACCGAGCCTTAGTTTAGGATGGAATCTTGCGTTGCTTCTATCACTATGTATGTGAGTCGAGTGCCGATATGTGGGACGTGGCACACCCTGGAATATGTCTAACTCATGTGGTACTGTTGTGATCCGATGTATGGGGTTGACAACCCGAATATTATATGTAGTCTGCGGATTGAGAAATTACACTAAATGTTTACGAGTCGGTATCCGACTGGACATTGTGTAAGGTGATTGTGATCGATATGAAATTATGCTTTCGTGGATGTTAGATATCCTAACAATGTTTACGTGTCGGTATCCGACTGGGCATAGTTAGTATCTCTCCCGGGCATGTTGGCCTTTGAGAGCGAGATGCTCTGGGCTAGTACCCGCCATGACCGTAAGCCACTTATTTCAGCTGTTAGTGTCCGCGGCGGGGGCACTGTGGGTATCTCTTCTGACCATTAGGGGAGTGGACCCTATTTGGAGAGGAATACCGACCATGGTACTTAGGTTGCGCGCTAGGCATACTTATATGCTGCATTTAGGGTAGATAGACACTTTAGGTCATAACATTTCATCTCATCATCCATCATTCATCTTATAATTGTTTTGCAGTGTATAACGTGGTTGAAGCACCGGTATGGGACGGTGTGATGTTTATTTAATTATTTAATTATGCTATTTTATAACTGTTAATTAACCTCTGAAACCTTGTTCCCCGTTTCCCAGTTTTTCCTACTCTTGCTCAGTACTTTATGTACTGACACCTTGCATTTTGTCTTTCTGATAGATACTCCCGAGGAGGTCGCAGAGCATGATCATGGAGATGGGTTTGGGGCTGAGTGATCTTATAGGATTGCATTGATATGTCTTGACTGAGTTGTTGTATTAGACTCTATGTTATCTAGCTGTGACTGGCTTGTTATTTCTGAGTATTATCTGTCTGTTTGTATTGGTTTGAGAACCGTTGTTTTGTATTCCCCTGCATACTTGGTATTTGGACAGGTTAACGTGAGTACCAAGGTGAGGTACTGTATGTGGCTTGTAGCCGAGACTTGATGATTATGTGATAGACATGTTTCTGTTGCTTACTCTGTTACTCTATTGTTATTTTCTGTTGGATTTTCTGATTACCAGGCTTCGTGTTATCGAACTTAAATTGATTGGCCAACAGTTTAAGTGAGGTAACACGGCAGTGACGTCAGCAAAAATTGGTTTAAAATTTTTGGGGCGTTACAAGTTGGTATTAGAGCCATGTGTGCTCTTATGTGCTTAGAATTTGACACAAACATGTGGTGAGGTGTGTGGGGGAATGCATATAGTATAGGATTTGCATCTGATTATGCTTATATTCCTGTAGCTTTGCATTATTTTTAGGATAACTGCGTCCCTTATGGGATTGAGTTTTGGTTTGTGAGCCAAACCATGATCAATCCATAAGGATATTTTGGGAGATCTATACCTACTTAATTTATATTCGGTGTCATTACCGAATGTTACTCAATGGTTTGTTATGTTTGAGTACAGGATACTATCGCGCAGAGTTGTAAACCGAGAGGCAGAGGGGCCTCATAGAAATTCGGGACTGGCAATTGGTGACGATGGGCAGTATAATGTCGGTGAAAGAATGACCTCACTAAAGAGAAGGGCATTCATTCAGATGAACTGTTGGGAGTTGACGGGGGACTTCGCCTTGAGGACAAACCAGTTTCACCACCACTGCCACTAAGGCCTTTGCCTTTCGATTCTGTTCAGCTTATGCCACAGATGTTCTCAGTTATGCAGAACATTAATCAGGGACAGAGAGTCGATCCAGTTCATCCCAATAGGCATCTTGTGGATTCAGCGCTACGTTGGTGGCAAACTTGTGAGAACGAGTTTGCAAAGAGATCAAGATTCACTTAGGAGGCGATCTGCTATGCCTAGCGATCTCATTCTAAATCCCTCAGATGATGAATGTCAAGAGGAGGGAGTACCTCACTTTGGAGCAAGTGGGGACATGACAGTTCAGAATATTACCAGCGCTATGCGGAGCATGATGTGTTATTGCAAGTAATTATGAGTATAGTGCTACATATTATTGAATGTGTTGATACTATACGTGTTGACAACGTGCTAAACTCGGGCACCGTGTTTACGTATATCCTCGAATATTATATCCGAACACCGGATGGGACCTTTTATGACTTATCATCTTCCTGTGTCATTACCATCTGGTGATATAATACGAAGTGAACGGATAGGACCCAATGCACGTATAACCATAAAGGATCAAGGAGTTCAGCGCTGATCTGATGGTGCTAGTCTGGACGGATTCCTATCTCATACTGGGAATGGATTGATGTCCAAGTACCAGGCGATGTTGGATTTCAGAGTACCAAGAATATCTTTCGTCAATCAAGAAGGTGAGGAAGTGATCTATTACCCTAATGTTCGAGTTGTATCCTCCGTGTCTTTTACGGTATTAAAAAAAAAAAACAGAACGGGGTACCCGGCGCATATCTGCTATGTGCAGGAGATCATGCCACCTACATCAAGACCAGCAGTGTCACTAACTCCTATCATCTCGGGATCTTCCGATGTAATTCCGATGAGATACCCGGGAGGTAGAATTGCCATAGGTTTGGTGCCAAGCACAACACTATTTGCCAAGGCTCCTTATCGTATGGCTCCTGCAGAATCGAGGGAGTTGAAGGAGCATCTTAAGGAGTTACTTGATAAAGGATACATTCAACCAAGTGGTTCGCCTTGGGGAGCATCGATAATCGTTGTGAGAAGAAGGATGGGAGTTGAGGATGTGTGTTGATTACCACGGACTTAATCAAGTGATGGTCAAGAACCAGTATCCAATACCAAGGGTTGACGATTAGTTTGATCAACTGAATGCCGCTTCAACGTCTTCTAGACTGATTGAAGATTCGGATTTCATTAAATTCGAATAGCAAAATGGGGACCACGAGAAAACATCCTTCCGAGCACGTTATGGTCATTTTGAAGTCATGGTGATGCCGTCGAAATGACTAATGCACCGACGGTTTTTATGGGCTTGATGCATCATGTGTTCAGACCAAGGTTGGATGTGTGTGTATGGACATTTTCACCGATGATATTTTGGTATACTCTCCCGATCTACAGGTGCATAAGAAGCATCTCTGAACAGTTCTACAGGTGCTTACCGAGCATAAGTTGTATGCCAAGCTTTCGAAGTGTGAACTCAGTCTGGATAAGGTGGCTTTTCTTGGGCATATCAATTCGGGAGAAGGAATTTGATGTGGATCCAGCAAAGGTGGAACCGGTGTTGGTGTGGAATCCACCCACTAATGTTAGTGAGGTACGTAGTGTCCTTGGATTGGTGGGATACTACAGGAGATTCGTTGAGGGGTTCACAAGCATTGCTAAACCCCTGACTCAGTTACTGAGGAAAGATGTACCTTTTCAGTGGACCGAGGATTTCCAAGAGGCATTTGATCTATTGAAGGAGAATGTGATAGAAACTGCAGTTTTGGTGTTACCCGATGAATATGAGGAATGTGAGGTATACACCGATGCTTCTCATCGAGGACTTGGAAGTGTACTTATGAAGAATGGCAGGGTGATCGCATATACATCTAGGCAAGTGAAGTCTCATGAGCTAAATTACCCGACTCACGACTTGGAGATGGCAGCGGTCGTGTATGCCTTGAAGACCTGGAGGCATTATCTTTATGGGGCTAAGTGTCAAATCTATTCAGCTTACAAGAATCTTAAGTGTCTCTACACTGCAGATAAGATGAGTGGGAGACAGCAAAGGTGGTTGGAGTTCTTGCAAGATTATGACACCAGCACTCAGTACACTGAAGGGAAAGCCAATCGAGTGGCTGATGCATTGAGTAGGAAGGGACATGCATTGAATGTTGTATATCTTCCCTGAAGACTGAGACAATAGTTAGATAAGGAAGGCATTGTTACGGAACCTTGTGGTATGAAGGTGAGATTGAACGCTATGACAGCGATGCCTTCACTACTCGAGGAGCTCAGATTGAGCCAAGTTGTGAGTCAAGAGATGATGCACTTGAGAGCTAAGATTCGGTAAGGCGAGGCAGACGGATTCACTATTGATAGTAGAGGTACGATCAAGCTTGAGGATCAATGGTGTGTGCCTTCTGAGGATCAGGCGCTGAAAAGGAATGTTATGGAGGAAGCACACTGTACACCATACTTTGTACATCCGGGAACAGTGATGATGTACAAGGACTTGAGACAGAATTACTGGTGGAAGCGCATGAAGAAGGAAGTTGCTGAGTTTGTATCTAAGTGCCCTACTTGTCAGAAGGTTAATGAAACTTTTGACAAATTTCGTCACACGAGTATTTTTCTAAAATATCCCAGGTTAAATTTATTAAATGAAAAGCGTTATGATTCGTGGGAAAGGGGTTTAAGGATATATTTCTCTTTTTATTACTCGTGTGAGAAACTTTGATTTCAAATGGCGCGATGAAAATCCCCGGCCATGAAACTTTTGACAAGTTCCCACTATATGAGTATTTTCTGAAAAACAATAGTCCCAGTTGTCAATTTTATTTAATGAAACCAAATTATGAAGGCGGAGTTGGGATTAGAGATATATTTATAGGTTGTCACGTTTTTATTTACTCGTGTTAAGAAACTGTGCCCCCGAAAGCGCACGGAGTCAAAAATTGCAGTATTTATAGTAAGTATCGGATCGTTCACTGGAGGATGTGCGATAGAAGCAGGGCCCACGTCGTTTTATAAGATTTTCCACTCGGTTACTCGATTCAAGTTTGTGTTTTGACTATCAACTACTTGACATAATTTAATTCTAAGCTATGAAAGCAATAAAGTAAAGCAGATAAAATTATTCTAGAAAACGAATTAAATTTAATCTAAGAAAGCAATAAAATTATTCTAAGAAAGCGGTTAAACTATTTTAAGAAAGCAGATTTAAAATGAGACAGAAGGGACAGAAAGAAAATAATAAAAATTGGACAAGATTCAGATGAGACACAATTAAACTTCCATTTTAATACACAGATCTTTGCTTGGGATAATCCTTTCAGATAGCTAACTCTCATGCTTCCTGTACTATGTTCCCTTTAACAGACAGGTACTTACAGTACGGATTTACATGCTCTTAAGGCAACAAATTCTAAGATACCACAGACTCACAACTGCTCCCGTCAGAGCGTGTCATTTATCTGTGGTGGACAAGCAACACCTGACACTCCATAGATTGAAATGCCAAGTACTCCCATCATTCCCCCGGTCACACCCAAAGATTCTAATCAAGCCATGAACTATCCCTTAACTCTCAGTCCTAGTAGCAGTTACACAACTCTCAATACAAACGAGTGACTTCTAACGAAAGCATTTAAAAGAAAGCGATAAAGAAAGCATTTAAAATCCTATCACTCGGAGGTTTTTGAAAGTTTGACCCTGGTAGTAAAAGAAAGCCCCCAGTCAGAATGACCAGATGTGGATCAAGAATTCCCTAATCTCAGTGAACCGCTCGCAGTGTTCACTTCCCTTCGGGTGGTTATGAGATACAAACTAATGAAATAAACTAATAAATTAGTTCATTCCGGATGCACTCACTCAGGACTCAAAAATAGGCTTTGGCAGAAGAGGATAGCAGTTGAAAGGAACTCAACCCTACCTTAGAAAATAACCAAGGCCAATGTATTGTTCCTCTAGAATTATCTATCACGCCGTATTTGAATCCAAGTGGACCCCATCTCAGTGTGATATTTAATACCAGATTTCCAACACAAAGCAATTTTGGAAAAATAATTGATTTTTGAAAATCATTCCCTAAACAGGTACTAAACTCTCAATTAAAACACAGATCCTTTCGGTCTAGGAGAGACCTAATCGCTGACTCTGCTTCTAATTTCCCAAAATCAACCCCCAGTCGGATATGAATTAGTCATAACTGTGGAATTTATCCCTTACTCAGATCCGGATTTTATAAATGAATTTTTGTTGAAAATTTATTGTGAGACATCTGATTAAAAATCAAGACTCCTGTGTCCAAGGGAAGGATCCCAAAATAATATTGACCACAATATTTACATAATAATATCATGCATAATTTTATAAAGAAGTGTAAAATTAAATAACCCAAAATATAAGGTGGGTTTAGACAGAAGTTGGAACACAAAGATGAAATAGCCGGATATGAGAAGAATTTTGGCTAAAGAGATGACAAGATAATTAGGGTTAATTGGATTGCAGTTATCTGTGGTTCAGTTCCCTAATTATTAAGATGAGATGATTTTTAGACAATAGAATGCCCTAAATGACAGTTACCGCCATCATCTTAGACTCCACTATCTGTGAATTTGGATGAAAACCTACATGTTCTATTACTGCAATAATTATTAGATGACATTGGCATATATCATCTAATATTACTACAGCTCCAGATTTGGGTTTGAAATTAAAATAAAGAAAAGAAAACTGTATCCGGATAGGAGTCAGCTGAGCAGCTATTATAATCCCGGATGGACGAACCGCCAAGGCTTCCACCGACCACTATCCGGACCATGCAAAATAACATCTAGTAATTAATATACAGACCACGAGCTAGTTTATCCGTGTGGGAATACCCGCCAACATTAGTCTGTCATATCTCTTACTAGCTGTTTCACACAACACGGGTAAGGACAAAATAAATAAAAGAAAATATTTTTTGGGTCATCTTGTATGAGAGACATTGGTTTCTCATGCAAGGGTATGGAAATTAATCCATAGTTACTCTTTAAGTCTAAATAATCACTCATTCCATAATTAATTAATTAATTACAGTCCGGATTATATACTTAGATCATTAGAGTTTAATTGTTGTAGAAAAGTCTTTTAATGGAGATTGAACAAAATTCTTTACATCAAATTTATCATGGGTTGAGATCATTGGATTTCAACCTCAAAATATTAATATAAAGGTTCAATTAATTAAGTGAGGGAAATGGAGAAATGGAAAATTTGGCAAAAAAATGCCAATTACGACGCTAGACAGATTTTACGACGCTATCTAGGATAGCGTCGTAGGTATAGCGTCGTAGGGTGAATTTTTTGAAGTGTTGATAAAATTGGAGGGTATGACGCTATACACTAAATGACGATGCTATCCTAGGATAGCGTCGTAGGTATAGCGTCGTAAGTGGGTTTTGTGAGAAGGAAAATGTTATGGGGACCTACGACGCTGAACAAAAATTACGACGCTATCCGATGATAGCGTCGTTGGTCTAGCGCCGTAAGGCAAATTTTGTTAAGTCTGGACGACTACGGCGCTAAACCTCACCTACGACGCTATACAAGGATAGCGTCGTAGGGCGGTTAGCGTCGTAGCTAGCCCAGAATGTTGTTGTTCGGGTGATGCAATCTCTGCGATTGCGAACCCTAAAATAGTTGGTCGGGTAATGCAATCTATGCGATTGCAAAACCCTATTTTCAAGTTTTTGAATATGCACAAACACAAAAATACCATCCACTTTTTAGATCTATCTTACTAAACTAAAAATAAAATAAAATAAAACTAAAATGTAATAAAAACCAACACTAAGCAAAAATAAAATCTAAACTACACTAATAAATCTAAAAAGGGATGAGCATCTAGCATTTCTACACTTATTAAAACCAAGAAAGCATTAAAAATCTACCTAACACTGAAAAACATAAAATCAAACATGGAACTACTAAAGTCTATAACTAATACTAAACTGACATACAAAGAATAAAATAAAATAAAACAAACACTGGATAGAATCTTTTGGGGAATATTTTCTTTGATTAATACCAACAACAAAAATATGGTTCAAATACACCCATTATTTGAATGTTCAAACCCAAAATTGCTAACTAAGAAAACTGTAAAAAAATAAAAAGGGCTTACTAAATCTAATAAATAACCCATTTACAATCTAAAAACAAGAAGTAAAAACTGAAGCTAGATGGGAACTACATAAAAATAAACTATCTACCCTACACTACTTGAGACCACACTGCTATGTGTCCAAGAAGTCCTCAGATATTTTTTTTTTTTTTTTGTGTTTTGTGAGCATCCCAACAGCACCTGGCCACTATTCAAAAATGGGAGCTGCTGTTGGAGTCAATGGGAGCAGCTATTTATAGATGGAGGAGAAAACCCTAGGCCCAATAGAGACCCACTACGACGCTAGACACAAACTGGTTCGTAACACTCAAAACTGCATAATTTGTTCACCGTCGTAGTACTTTTTCTTAGGCAAGTATCTGGGAGTCGCGCAGGAGGGGACAGGAGCCGGAGTCCAGGAAGAAGAAACCAAAATTGTTTGTTCCTAAGGGATCTCCAGTCCTAGGACTCCCCCATCATTTTGACACATGGGAATTTAAAGGCCACGGTTATATACACTAACTATTGGTTAGGGGCACACAAATAAGATTGTAAAATATCTCAAATACCCCTACATAATATATTATATCACAAGTGGGATTAAGGCACACTTTCCATTGGATTGGGGCACACAAATTGTTTCTTCTTCCCTCCGTCTCTTTTGTTCAAACAAAGAACCAAAACCCTACTTGCATTTTTTTTTATTCATATACTCATGGACAAGAACGATGATGAGCGAGATGAACACGTGGTGGTGGAACAGATGGAACACGTGAGCAGCAGTTGGAAATACTCCCAATCCCGAGGAGTCACCGAAAGGATTCTGTGGGGCTATTGCTGGATGTTGATGTGGTAGGGGTTGTGGGTAAGCAGGTTGGAATGCAGCAAATGGATTGTTCTGATGTGTTGGAGGAGCCACTTGGAAGGTCGGAGCGTTGTGAACACCATTGGGAACAGCAAAGGGATCATTGACTTCAAATGGATTGGGAGCGGGTGCCCTGTATACGGGTTGTTGGGATGCTCTAAATGCGCCTTCGTCATATAAGCTGTTGAGAGTGAGAGAATCGAGTCCACCAGCCAATTGTCTCTCTTGAAAAAAAAAAAATAGGACAGCACGGCCGGCCGTTTCTGGCCGGCCATGCACATATATGGACGGCCAGTGGTGGCCGTCCATATCACAAAAAGAACGGCCGGGTACGGCCGTTTCTGCTGTTGCCATTTTCTGCTCAAACAGAACGGCCACTCTTGGCCATTCCTCAACTATAGCGAACGGCCACTCCTGGCCGTTCCTCAGCTATAGCGCACGGCTAAGAGTGGCCGTTCCTGTATGTGTAAAAAAAAAAAGAAATCATGTTTGTGTTTGTGTTACTTCTCGCCACCGCCGGAGACTCCACGCCCGCCGCCACCACGACCGCCGCCACCACGTGCTCTTCCTCCGCGCGTCCTTGGCATTTTTTTGGACAGGTTTGGATTCCTCTTCGGCTCGCCTCTTTTCTCGTTCTCTGAACTCTCTCTGTGTGCCCTAACTCACGATTTTTTGTGTGTGTGTTGTGTGTTGAGGAAAATAAAGTGTTGTGTGTGTGTTGTGCCCTAAGTTCCGGACTCTTCTGTGTGTGTTGTGTGTTGAAGGGTAGGATGGGTATAAATTTTAGGTGTGCCCCCAATCCTACTCCAATTTTGTGTGTTTGAAGTAAATTGAGGAGTGTATATAACCGGACCCGAATTTAAATTGGACAACTCACGTGACATTGCTTTTTCTTTTTGCTTTCACGTGATCCTCTTATCTCTTTCTTCATTCAAACTTCTTCCCTACGAAACCGACGACACCAAGGAAGGGGGTGGACGACGCTAAACACATCCACGGACGACGCTACACGCGTTGGAGGCTGCTGGCGGGACGACGCTACGGCGCTAAACTCGGTTGACGACGCTACGTTGCTTCGACGCTACGAGGGTGTGGCGTCGTAGAATGAAGGAGCCGGACGACGCTGGCCATTGAAGGACGACGCTCAAGGGTGTGGCGTCGTAGTTGCTGCCGGAGGTTGGCTAGCGTCGTAGTGTTGGAGGATGAAGATGGAGATTGGCCGGAGCTGCTGTTGGTGACCGCTGCTGTCGAGATCCGATGGTGGTGGTCTGCGGAGGAAGCCGGAGATGGTGGAGGATAAAATGAGGGTTTCCTTATTTCTTGGCCGGAAATGGCAATGGAGGGCCGGAGCTCGGAGGTGGCTGTTGACGGAAGATAGCGCTGCAGGAGGTTGTAACAGTGGGATGAAGATGGTGCTTGAGGCTGAGTCGATTTTGAGAAATGGTGGTGGCCGGAGTGAAGATGGTGGGTCTCGCCGGAATGAGTTGGCCGGAGTTGGTGATGACAAGCTTGGCCGGAATTATGGACTGGAGAAGGCAAGGAGGCTGCCGGCGAGGAGAATGGAGGTCTGGGGGCGGCTGGGCTCGCCTGGATTGGTCGAATCGGCGCCGGAGTTGAGAACAGAATGGGGATGCTGTGTTCCCGTTTGTAGTATTTGGGAAGAAGATGAATAGAGTGGGCCCCACCTGTATTTAATTTCCAATTTTCATTAATATTATTTTTTTATTTTTTTAGTTAAATACATAAATATATAAAAATATAAATATATTATGAAAATATAGATATATGGGTATTTATTCACCCAATTAATTATTTGTCTTGTGTTCTATTTAATGGACCCGTGTTCCACCGAACAGATACCCTAAACCATAATTTATCAAATTACATCAAAAATTGGATTTTTAATATTTTTATCATGTTTTTGGATTTTTTAACACAAATTTAATAAAAATCACAATATTTTTGTATTTTTCAATACCAGCTTATTATTTATACAAACTTGCAAAAATCTGTCAAATTCAATTGCTTTCTTATTTAAATAAGACCGGAATGCGATCAAATGCCCATGTTTAGACACGGAAATAGATTGAAAATAATGGTCAATTTTGGCCATTATCAGTTAAGGCAGGAACACATGCGACCTTCAGGGTTATTGCAACCTTTGGAGGTTCCCATGTGGAAGTGGGAGTCCATTGCTATGGATTTTATCACAGGGCTGCCTAAGACAAGGAATAAGTTAGCAGACACCATTTGGGTGATTGTAGATCGTCTGACCAAGAGCGCGGTGTTTGTTCCTATGGGATTGAATTGGAGTATGCAATAATTGACCGGTGCTTACATCCAACATATGGTTAGACGGTTTGGGGTGCCGAAGGAGATCATCTTAGATAGGGATTTCAGATTCTTGTCTAGATTTTGGAAGGAATTGCAAGCAGCTTATGGCACTCAGAATTGAATGAGTACGGCGTGGCACCCTCAAACTGGTGGACAGACCGAAAGGACCATCAGAACCTTGAAAGATATGTTGAGAGCTCGTGAGATAGATTTCCAAGGATATTGGAAGAAACTTTACTTTTGGTGGAATTCTCCTACAACAACAGTTACATGCGACTATTCGTATGGCTCCTTTCGAGGCCTTATACGGAAGGAAGCGCAGAACAACCTTGTGTTGGAATGATCCTTCAGAGCGAGTGGTGATGGGTCCAGAGCTTATTGAGCAAATCACTACAATTGTGCGAATGATCAGAGACAGAATGAAGGAAGCTAATGATCGTCATAAGAGTTATGCAGATCTACCTAGAAGGGTTATTGAGTTTTCTGTTGGCGATTGGGTACTGTTGAGAGTCTTACCGATGCAAGGTGTTAGACGATTTGGGAAGAAGGGGAAATTGAGTCCCAAAGTTTTTAGGTCCCTTCGAGATCATCAAGAAAGTTGGGAAGGTGGCCTATCATTTAGAATTACCAGCTGAGGTGGCAAATGTGCATAATGTTTTCCATGTCTCAAAATTAAGGAAATATGTTTCCGATCCCGACGAGATCATCCAACCGGATGAAGTGGAATTGGATGAGATCTTGGAGTATGAGGAGTCTCCCATGGCGATTCTGTATACTAAGGAGAAAAAAAAAATACTTCACAATAAGGTGATCAAGATGGTGAAAGTACTTGGTCTAGACACGGGGTAGAAGATGCCACTTGGGGAGACCGAGGAAAGTATGTTGGAGCGATATCCTGAATTGGATTTGACTCCAAACCAATTAGGTAACCTACTTAATCCATATTCTTACATTCGAGGACGAATGATCCTAAGGGGAAGGGATTGTAACACCCCGATTTAATTAACACATGATTAATTTAGTTAATTGTGGTTAATTAATAAAGGATTTACTATATGGATATTTTGTAGGTATGATTTTAACAGAATGGAAGAATAAGTGGGTTCAAACCCACAAAAGAATAAGAGCTCAAGTGCTCAAATGTGTGCAATGTGGTCAATACAAGTGGTGTAACCCATTAACCCACCTTCCGACCCGACCCATCCTCCAAACCGGGTTGACCCACATCCCTTATAATCCCCAAATCAGCCCCCTTAGTCCATTTTTCAGATTTCACAATGGAGACTAGGGCTTATTCCCGTTTTTGAGGAGACAAGAGAAGAAATGGAGTTCTTGTGAGAGATTGAGCAAGTTTGAGCTCAAATCTAGCTAGGGGATTGCTTGTATATGTCTTGGTAAGTGATTTCCACACCTTACAACTTGTTTTTGATGAGTTTTGAAGTGGGTTTGATGGTTGTTGTTGGTGGTGACGGGAATGAAGGTTTTTGGATGGATTTTTGTAGTTTTGTGCAAATTTGTAATACCCCAGATTTTTATCAACGTCCAAAGGAATAAAAAATTTATTCCGATCAATGTCGAAATATCTCCGAGAAGAGGAAAATAATTTATCACAATAAATTATTGCTCGGAAATAAAACGCCGATAGATTCAAATTCAAAATGGAATAAAAGAGGGAAAGGAAGCCCGAAGACATTCCATGAATTGAGTCAAGATAATTGGAATTAAATTCAAGAAGGAAAAGAATTTTAATTCCAAGAACCTGTGAAGTCGGAAGAAATTTAATGACACAATCGCAATCAATCAATCGATCAATAAGTCGCGCAACTTCGGGGACGAAGTTGTTTCTTAAGGAGGGTAGATTGTAATACCATAGAAATTGCCCGAAATATATGTATATGAATATATATTTTTGATTAATTCACTAAGTAGATTTTTAATCAAATCTATATATATTTATATGTTCAAATATTTGCTTAAAGATTAGTATATTATTTTCTACAAAACATACTTTGAAAAATTATATATATATTTGTC
Organism: Hygrophila difformis; assembly: GCA_030278955.1. NCBI lineage: Eukaryota > Viridiplantae > Streptophyta > Magnoliopsida > Lamiales > Acanthaceae > Hygrophila > Hygrophila difformis. Next base: position 17,513,128 of record JAOANR010000001.1, read on the forward strand.
TTTTCAAATAAATATATGGATTTCAATATCAAGTGTAATATGTATATGGTTCATAGAATATTTTAAATCCATATACAAGTTTATATACACATATATATACCTTGGTCTTGAAATAATCTTTCCAAACATGTACACATGTATATACATGAATATATTTACATGTTTAAATTATAATGAGAATTATCTATTTTATATATATCCTTGATTAATCATTCTACCCATATTTTTTATTATGGAATTATTCTAGAATGCCATAATATAATTGGGAATGATTTGGCTATTGTTTGAAATTGTAGGGTGGAGTATTAATCATATCTTGTCATTTTCAAATAAGGAATATATTCCTTTTTGGAGCTATGTATGACTTACAAGATCACTTAATTTTTATTTTAGTATATATATAAATATATATACATATTATTCTTATTATTATTATAAGGTATTGGAGCCACAATTAGAGTAATAAGGATTGTATCTAGACTACCAAATTTTGTCAAGGAATTATGGCATTTGAAAAAAATGTCACATGTTGGAATTATTCTCAAGCCTAGCAATTATTTCCAATCCCATTACTTATTCTCAATCCATGACATGCCTAGCAATTATTTCCAATCCCATTACTTATTCCCAATCCATGACATGCCTAGCAATTATTCCAATCCAACCTATTCCCAATCCATGACATGCCTAGCAATTATTCCCAATCCAACCTATTCCCAATCCATGACATGCCTAGTAATTATTCCCAATCCCATTCATTATTTAATGATACACTAATCAGCCCCAAAGCCACCCATTTGCACTCCATCCAAAAATGGGTTCATTGGAGAGTGTTGCAAGTGTTGGGGAAATCTTAAGGCTTTGATTTGAGGATTTATTGATTCCAATCTACTCTAAGGTAAGTTAATGATGTGCATATCAATTTTTAGAGTGTTTGGTTGAGTATTCTTCGAGATATAGTTCAATCTTCATCTTGTGCCAAATCTGTCAATTAGGGTTTCTTCCGAGTATGTTTTATTGTTGTGCTTTTCTCGCCTAGATCCGTTCATTTTTGGAAGAACTTGTCTAAATGAAAAATGTTCCTAATGCTTTAAAGATGATGTCTGTAAATTTTCATAAATTTTGGAATTGATTTGGCCGACGAAATCGGATCTGGTATTTTCTGCTACATTTGATGACAGATTCAAATTCCTAACATGTTCAGTTTTGTGGTTCATATTTCTCCTAGCTATGGTCGTTTTTGATGGTCGACTTCTTCATGAAAATTGTTCATCTATGTGTCTAGTTTACTCCTGTTAAATTTCAGAATTTTTGGAACAACCTTCGAATTGTTATGAATTTTTAAAGAGACTGTGGTCGAATGAACAGTAGGATTTACACTCTTTGGGAAAGATGGATCTGAAATCATTTTTTTAGGTCACTTAGAGTCCGATTTTGAAGAAGCCTATTTCTATGAAAAATGTTCATTTGGGTGTGTTCTAGCTCCTGTAAAAATTTCGGAATTTTTGAAAATGATTTGCTAAGTTTCCATATACGATTTCTGAAACTGCCCAAAGGACTATTTTTGTCGGTAAATCGTACTTGTGTATTTTGATGATCTATGAGTCGAATGGCTCTCATTTTTGGAAATATGTGAAATCTGGACATGTGTGATTTTGTAAAGTGTAAAAGTATGGTTTTGAAACTTTGTAAGTTTTAATCGAGTGGGATGCCCAATGTTTTAGAGGGTAAGTGCACTTGGTGGAGCTCGTTGGGCCGCCCCCTCTTGTAGCCAAAACGGCAAATATGGTTATTATGGTTTAGTGATTGTAAGAGTCTATACTCCTAAATGTAAATCAGGTTTCCTTATTGTTTTAAGATCATAACCATCATCCTAACTTATGAATCTTCATATTCAAACACAAATCGGAGCCAAAGGAAGAATAAATCGGGTGGAAGAGATTCGTTCGTGACATCCCGTGGATTCCGGACGACCTCGTGACCTCCTAGACATTATCCCCACTGTAAGTTAACCTTACTATGGTTTTGGGTGACTTAAAATGCAACCAAACATAGAGTTTTAAAAACTCTAAAATCTGTCAACAAGAGAAACCCTCAACGCAGCGTTTTCGTATGAATTTTTCAAACCTCTAAAGCTGCTCAAACAAGAAAACTCAAAACATGAAAAGTGTTGCTAAGGCTTAGGTCTAGCTTCTGTAAAAATATTGGAATTTTTCATGTGGTTTTGAAACCTGAAACCGACCAAAAACCGAAGAGCATTAAATCTGGATCTTACAACTTGAGCAGATTTCACTCTCAATCTTGTTAGCCATTTTGACCTTGGATCTAGGCCGATCTAGGATTGGTGTTGAACATAAAAGTTGTAGATCTATGAGTCTTGAATACCTCTGTAAAATTTCATGCATTTTCATCAAGTTTTGATACCCCAAATCGAGTCGGACATATTCTGCGTTTTAAAGAATTTTCAAAGGTTGACAGTTTTCTTAACCGAACTTGATGAGCATATTTCTATCATTTATAGTCCGATCCAATCTTTGTGATCTAAACAAAAATTGTAGATAATCATGTCTAGTATGTGTCTGTAAATTTTCAGAATTTTTGGAGTTCATTTGTTATGTTAAAAAGTCAAATCTTTGACAGATGTCAAACCTGAATCCTGACAGTATACTATTTGTGTAGAAAACTTGATTTTTGACATGCTTCCCATCATTTTTCCGAAAAACTCAAAACATGAAAGTTGTTCATTGGGATGTTTTTGAGCTACTGTAAAAATTTCAGATCAATCGCCTAAGAAATGGATTTTTAAACTGAAAAGGCGTAAACTGTGATATCGATCGGTTTTAAACTTGTGAGATTTTGAAATTTCTAAACAAACGATCGAAATCTTGTTATATGATAAAGATATATTTTTGGAAATCCCGTTACACTAAAGTTGAAACGATATCGGTTACATTGGGGGGTGAGTGCTCTGCAGGGTGCCCTCCTAATTATTCATTTTGTGCCTAAACGGCAATGATTATTACGCGCGAAAGATTGCCAAAACGGCATCTTATATTTTTGGGCCTATCCTCTCGGGTGTATCCGTATGGGTTACTCGAGGCTTGACGGAGCGGTACTGGATATGGCGTATTTGGTCACAAGAGACCAACGGCCTACCCTCTCGAGTGTATCCGTATGGGTTACTCGAGGCTCGACGGAGTGGTACTGGGTATGGCGAATCGGCTGCGGCCGCCGGAATACCGGCTAAATGAGATGATACCTATGAAATTGGCTGAGGCCGCCGGAGCACCGGCTAAATGATACTATTGATATTGGCTGCGGCCGCCGGATCACCGGCTAAATGATATATTGTTGAGATGATGGCGTAACGGGAAATAAATTAAAAAGGCTCAGATTTTATGAAATTGGCTGCGGCCGCCGGATTGCCGGCTAAATTAAATATTGTTGAGATGGTGGCGTATCGGGGAGAATTTTTAAAAGCTCAAATTTTTATTTACTTACTTACGGCATTATTCATGTTTTTAAATCATGTCTTAAATAATTGCCCATGCTTAAGTTTTTAATTATGAAATTAAATGTGTCTTTAAAGTATGCAATTATATTCGCATTTTTAAAATAAAATATTTTTATGCATGACGAAAAGTTTTATCTTAACTATGCCGTGCAAATGATTTTACTATGTGAGTTGAATCATGATCACGTGGAAATCTTTATTTTAAATCATGCCATTTATTTATTAGTGGATGATTAACTTAAATTGTGTATTACCTACAAACATCTTTTTATTAAATTTAATTAAAGGATTTGAAACCCCTAAATCATGCTATGTGTTAACTTACTCAGCGCGTTTTTACTGACCCAAACCATTTATCCCCTTTTTCTTACAGAGTCTGAAGATTATGCATCGTCATATGCATACATGGGAACATTTGGGGAAATCTCTATTTTAAATCCCTGCATTTAATTACGACTTGCATGAACGGGACTGTTTAACCCGTGTTTTGGCCATGTCGGCCCTTATACTTTATTTCCGCTGCACAATTTATATTTCCGCTGCAACTTTGATGTATTATCTTTAAATTATATATGAATGGGCTGTTTGAATATTTTAAATTCTGAAAAACCATAGCCTTGCATCTCTTTAGTGAGCTCGGAGAAACCGTGTCTTGCTAGGGAGGTGTGGCGGTGGCATCCCGGCCTGGGTTACCAAAACCGGGGTGTTACAAAATTGGAGCTTGATTCCTTGTTTGGGAGCCACATTGGTGTTGGGGGAGCTAAGGTCAGTCCCTTGGCTTGTTCTTATTGAGATTAATTTAGAGTTGTAGCTCATTTTTGGGTGCATGTTGATAGATGCCCTTGTTTGGTGGATTCTTGTTGATTTTGTGGCCAAATCTTGTAATGTAGCTTGCTTTGGTGTTTGGAGAAGCTTGGGAGCTGAGTTGAATGCTTGGGGACTCCAAAACACAAGGCAAGAGTAGGATTTAGCTCAAAGTGGGGGAAAATTGGAAGAAATGGGTGAAAATCGCGGATTCTGCCCCTGTTTGGTGCTTCAGAGGCACCGCATTGCCTTTGCGGCGCCCAAAAGTGGCCTGGAGCGCCACTTCGGCGCCCCGGACCACAGAGCCTTCAGTACAGGCGCCACATTGCCTGTGTGGCGCCTAGAAATAGGCTTAAGCGCCACAATTGGCGCCACCTGCGCACCCAAAAACTCACAAACTTGAATCGGCTCTAACTTACTCGTTTCTAATCCGATTTTCGCAAACCATATATGAATCTGACCCTACTCGGAACAAGGATTTCAAATATGCAGTCGTAATTCAGAGATAATGACTCCTTCAAAAATTTAAAATATGAATTTATAACCCGAGGGTGTCTCCGGCGTGCCGATTCGCTGTTTTCTTCCATTTTTCATCCCCTTCTCGTATTTTATCACTTCTCACTCATTTCTAGGTCTTGGAATATGCTTAAAACTGATCTAGGATATGTTAGTGTCTATCATGAGTATTGATTGAACTTAGAAGATTCACCGAGCCTTAGTTTAGGATGGAATCTTGCGTTGCTTCTATCACTATGTATGTGAGTCGAGTGCCGATATGTGGGACGTGGCACACCCTGGAATATGTCTAACTCATGTGGTACTGTTGTGATCCGATGTATGGGGTTGACAACCCGAATATTGTATGTAGTCTGCGGACTGAAAAATTACACTTAATGTTTACGAGTCGGTATCCGACTGGACATTGTGTAAGGTGATTGTGATCGATATGAAATTATGCTTTCGTGTATGTTAGATATCCTAACAATGTTTACGAGTCGGTATCCGACTGGGCATAGTTAGTATCTCTCCCGGGCATGTTGGCCTTTGAGAGCGAGATGCTCTGGGCTAGTACCCGCCATGACCGTAAGCCACTTATTTCAGCTGTTAGTGTCCGCGGCGGGGGCACTGTGGGTATCTCTTCTGATCATTAGGGGAGTGGACCCTATTTGGAGAGGAATACCGACCATGGTACTTAGGTTGCGCGCTAGGCATACTTATGTGCTGCATTTAGGGTAGATAGACATTTAGGTCATAACATTTCATCTCATCATCCATCATTCATCTTATAATTGTTTTGCAGTGTATAACGTGGTTGAAGCACCGGTATGGGACGGTGTGATGTTTATTTAATTATTTAATTATGCTATTTTATAACTGTTAATTAACCTCTAAAACCTTGTTCCCCGTTTCCCAGTTTTTCCTACTCTTGCTCAGTACTTTATGTACTGACACCTTGCATTTTGTCTTTCTGATAGATACTCCCGAGGAGGACGCAGAGCATGATCATGGAGATGGGTTTGGGGCTGAGTGATCTTATAGGATTGCATTGATATGTCTTGACTGAGTCGCTGTATTAGACTCTATGTTATCTAGCTGTGACTGGCTTGTTATTTCTGAGTATTATCTAGCTGTTTGTATTGGTTTGAGAACCGTTGTTTTGTATTCCCCTGCATACTTGGTATTTGGACAGGTTAACGTGAGTACCAAGGTGAGGTACTTTATGTGGCTTGTAGCCGAGACTTGATGATTATGTGATAGACATGTTTCTGTTGCTTACTTTGTTACTCTATTGTTATTTTCTGTTGGATTTTCTGATTATCAGGCTTCGTGTTATCGAACATAAATTGATTGGCCAACAGTTTAAGTGAGGTAACACGGCAGTGACGTCAGCAAAAATTGGTTTAAAATTTTTGGGGCATTACAATCGAAGGCCGCCACCTTCCAGAGGCCACCACTCGCACGAGGCCGCCATCTGCGCACCTTGGCCGCCCCTGGAGACCGCCAATGCCATTGCCCGAGGCCGCCACCTGCTTGCACGAGGCCGCCACCTCCATCTCCACGGGCCGCCATCTCTTGCACGCGAGGCCGCCATCCCCTTCTTGCATGAGGTGCCTCCATCTTCGCATAAGGCCGCCATCCACCCGAAGGTCGCCATCATCCTCGCACGAAGCCGCCACCACCATCAGCATTGGCCGCCGTCCCAAAGGCCGCCACCCTTACGCGAGGTCGCCATTGCCTTGGCTGGAGGCCGCCACCTGGAGGCCGCCACCCTTACGCGAGGCCGCCATTGCCTTGGCCGGAGGCCGCCACCCGGAGGGCTACCGCCGTGAGGGATCGCCAGCCACCACTGCTTAGGCCGCCACTCCATCAGCTCAGGTCATCATACTCAGCCCGGCGCCATCCTTAGTCAGCGACTACTCGGCCTCCAAGGCCGCTGTCAACGGCGTTTCAGGGCCACTATCCAGGGTTTTTACCACCCAGAGTTATTGCCTTGGCCACCACCCTTGGTTCGTCTTCCTGTTTATTGTGTTTCAATTCCCCAAAACGATTCTCGTGCATAGGTAGACGCTTCTCATCTCGTTCCTCAAAGAACTTTTCCAAGCGGGCCGCTTTCTCGGCCTGCTGGGCAAGATCAGTGGAATCCTGCACAATTATATGTTCTTTTAGTCTCAGCAACATATTAGCCACTGCTATATTGGCTATTTCCCTATCCGGGATTGCTATGGGGCATCGACCTTTAAGCCGTTGTAATCTACCGATAAAAGTACTTGCCGCCTCATCGGCATATTGTTTGGCATTAGTAAGGTCTGCAAGGCTTACATGTGACAATGGAGTGTAGAATTTATCATGGAATGCCCGTTCAAGGTCGGCCCAATTTTGAATTGAGTTAGGTCGTAGAGAAGCAAACCATGCGAAGGCAGGTCCGGTGAGGGACGAGCTGAACAATCTTAATTTCAGCCAGTCATTGGTTGCTGCTTCCCCGCACTGAGTCGTGAACTTTCCCACATGCTCTACAGTGGACTTGTCATCATCTCCCGAAAAAGGTGATGAATTCAGGCATCTTGAAACCCCTTGGGTAGGGCTGCATGGTGTCCACCCAGTCAGGATATGGCTTCCTATACGTGGGCCGCTCCATCGGCTTCAAATGAATCCCGAAGTGCTGCTGCATCATATCAGCGACCAACTCTGGTGAGATTACCGGCGCCTGCGTAGGAGGCATGGGGGTATGACGAGGAACGACGGCCTGTGCAATAGGTGCCGCGGGCACTCCACATGGTGATGGTGCCTGTCCTCCGGCTAAAGCAGGAATGGCGGCTGGGGCCATAGGTGCAGCTGCCACTCCGCAAGGCTGTGGCACCTGCCCCCCAGGGTTGGTGGCATCCACCCAGGGTTTAGAGACGTCGCCACATGAGGTGTGGTTTGGATGTTCGGCACATGAGGTGCCGCCTGTCGTGGCGCCATGCTAGATCCGACCGCCATACAGCCCGGTGTAGCGCTGGTTGCCATCAAAGGACTCGATGGAGCATAGATCGGCACGGGAGGTGCCGTGTAACCCAGATTCGGCATGCTGAGTGCCGCATAGGCATAAGTAGTCTGATAGAAGTATGAGAACATACTGGTTACGCCTCCGGACTCCTGGAGTGGCGGCTGGCCAGGTGTGGTTCCCCAAATCCAATGTTGGCCTCCTGACGACCCCGGGTATGGGGTGCTTGGCGGCACAGTAGTGCTATTTGCTGGAACATACAAGGAACCGCATTTCGGTCAGTTTGGTCGGCCATGGCAGGCCGCAACACATCCATTAGGTGCCTCGTGAGTAAAGGCATAAACTCGGCCATCGCTTCAGTTATCAATAGTCGTATTTGCTCGGATAATTTAGGAGCCTGCATAATCTCCTGTAGCGGTTGGGAGGTGCTCGCCGTCTCAATGGTGTCCTCAAAAGGCATTCGCACCGACGTCTTCTCTTATAGAGATATTTCCTCAGTTTTATCTGTCAAATCAACAACTTTTCCGGATCTCAGACGCATACACTATTTGGATCAGATATGGTTTCCACTTCGTGTCCCACTGGGTGTACCAATTTGTTAACGCTGAAATTTTTGGAGGAGTGGAACCTCTCTTTTATTGATGAATGTTAAGGGAATTACAAAAGTGCAGAAAGTAAAATACAGGAATTGAAATAAAGCAGTAAAGGAATTGAAATTGCAGAAAGCGATAAATAAACTGCAGAAGGTAAAAATAAAATGCGGCCTCTTTGAGGGTTGATTGGGGGTCTCCTGCATGTGGTATCACCTTGCACTTATATAATGATGGTGAATCCTCAAATCAAGCCATGAACGCCCCACCCGTCCTGATTTGTTTTCTTAGGTGACGCCTCACTCTGATTTATTTCCTTGGTTAGTGATTCGTCTCCTTAGTTAAGGCTTCATTGCTCGATCTCTTCTTGATTTTGTATGAGACTTCTAGGGTATCCTGCCCTAAACCCTACATCCTCTCTTTCAGCCCATTCTCTTCCGGGCCTTGAAGATGCGTCCTCTATTCCGGATATATTTTCACTGGGCCTTTGAAGGTGCGTCCTTTCTTCCGGATATATTTTCACCGACTGGGCCTTTGAAGATGCGTCCTCTCTTCCGGATATATCTTCACAGACTGGTCCAGGCAATTTAGACATCGGATGGGCCTTGATATATTTTTTGTTGTGTTAACACCTTTGTAATTGTGTGGCATTGGCTCCCACCACCCTTCAATGGCTCCTCCAAAAAAAATAAATAATTATCTTTTTTTTTTTGTCCATTTCTTAAAAGAGAAAGTTAAGTTGGGGTGATTGTGTATTTTTATAGCTTATCTATTTGGTAAATTGCCCTACCAAATTTAACAATTCATAACCCATTTACCCAAAATCCAAAAATCCATTGACGAGTACCAAATTATTATTTTCTTTAAAAAAAAAAAAAAAAAAAAAAAAAAAAAAAAAAAAACATCTTAAATAGTAGGGTTTTGGGTTCGGGTTTTGAGTTCGGATAAATGAATTATGAATGGTTAAACGGGTTGTAGGCACTGCAGGAATTACGCAGGTACATAAAATGACACATTCACTCTCAACTTTTTCTATTTTTAAGAAATAGACAAAAATGATAATCTTATGGAATCAAAATTATAAACTTTATAAATCAAGCTAAAAAAAATTATAAACTTTATAAATATTGGACCAAAAATTGGAGTTTCCCCAATTAATCCTCAGCCACTAAAATAAAATGAATAAAGCAATAAACATAAAGAGCGAGGCCGCCAAGGGTTAGGTGAAGCTGATTCCTTGCTTGTATTTGCTTCTATAATTGCTTATTAGCCTCCCTGTATTCCGATCCAGCCCTGCACTAATGCATACTACCTCCGTCTCGGTGTTTTTGTTACGTATGATTTTTTTAAACTATTCCATATTTAACTTTGTTTCGAATTTTTATCATAGCCATGTAAGAAAAAACATAGTCAAGTGAGATCTTGTTAGATTAGTCTAATCTTGTAGTTTTAGACAATTAACTTTTTTAACCTTTTGTTGTACACAATTTAAATTATTAACCGTTAAAAATGTGTATCAACATACGTGCTAGGTGGGTTCGTAACAAAAATAGTGAGTATATGATATATGGATGAGTTTCATTTCTTTCAAGTTTAGGCCTATTGTAAGTTTCATTTGTGTATTCCTAGGTGATAAATAAAAACATATAATCCCTCGTAAACTATTTTAAGAGAAATCCAACAATAATCGATCCAAAAACAATTAGTCCCTGAAATCCAACCAAGATTGATCCTCCTCAGTTTTGGGTAACCCTATTTAGGAATCACATGTGTCCAAATTTAAACTGAAACCAATGGTGAATCTGGCTTTTGAAGAGAAGAAGAAGATCAATCCATTGTTGGAGTTGTGAATAATTCCATGAGTCACCACTATCCAATATTTTAAATTGAATTAACGTAACATAGTTTTGGGAAAAGAACAAGTCTCCCATATTATATGGCATGATAAAGGGTTAATGGGAGCCAATACCACACATATTAGTCTCATATTAAATTTTGAAAAAAAAGATGTAATGACATATATTTACAAAATTTTAAATTGCTTTTGTAATTTGAATAAATCTATTTTTATTTTTTACTTTATTGTTTCCAAAAAAAAATGTGGAGGATGTTGTATTGATGTATCAAGAACAGGGGAATTTTCATCGAAGGAAATACAATGGGGTTTTACAAATTCTGGGATTATAATTTATATGCCATTCCAGCCAAATTTAAGGACTTCTCTGAAATTTGAAGATCATAACTCACTAGTAATGCTATAGAAACTTAACATTTTTTTTGGGGGGGGGGGGGGGGGGGGGGATAAGGCACCTTGTATCATTATGTATGTCAATGTTGTTATTGTGATCAGCAACAAGTCGACAAGTCAATTAAAGACAGCGATTAGCCAAAATCCAATTATTTCTCACCAATATTCATACAAATCTTAATTAAAAAAATAACCAACATACAAGAAAAGGACAAAATGAAAATTGCACATTATTACAAATTCATGGTGAAAAATAGAAGAAAGAAAAGAAACTTACAATTGAATAGCAAGAACAAACCAAAAATGTAGAGAAAAAAACTTCCTCTTTTTACCACACTCATTCAATCACATATACTGCAAATGCAATGGCTTCCATCAATTTGCCAACCCTTTTATCGTCACAACCAAAAGGTTGCCAACACAGCCATAAATGTCATCATCAAAATTCCACGTTCGACGCAACCACCAGCATCAGATGTATCCGCCGGAGGTGAATCGCCGCCGGCCGCGGGGCTCCCTACCGCGGCGGCTGACTTCTTCTTACTTTTGGCAGCCCCGGGAGCAGGGGCAGGTGCCGGTGTGCCGAAAAGGCTCAAAGGAAGCAAAACCTTGTCCACTTGATAGACAGCCAATTGATTATCCGTGTAGATGGCGTTGGAAACGGTGGCGTCATTAACTCCGGTGGAAACGTTCACCTGAGTGCCTGAGGTGGTGACGTTCAGTGGGAAAGCCCCAGCAGCGCTGTCGCCGGCCTGAGTCCGGAGAGGGTTGCTCACTGTTTGGAATTGAGACATGGAGATGAAATTGGGGAGGATATGGAATTGGACGAGAGAGACCTTCTGCTGGTCGGATAGGGAGTTGAGAGTGCCCGATGGGAGGGCTGAGAAGGCGTTATCGGTGGGGGCAAAGAGGGTGAGGCCTTGGTTCGAGTTATTTAGCTGCGTATTGATTTGGTCTCCAACTTGGGTGATCTTGAAGAGACGGATGAGTGTCGTGAACTGGCCAGCTTTTTCAAGGATTTTGGTTACGTTGGTCGGACCGGATGGTCCAGGCGCGGGGGCTTGGGCTAGGGTTAGGGTAGTGCATGAGACCAAGAGAAGAAATGTGGCTAGGGTAAGAGAGGAAAGGGTTGAGAAGTGGTCCATTTTAGAGTTTGGGTTTTTTGGCTTGATTTTGTTAGTTTTCTTGGCTAGAAACTTATGATAATTGGGATGTGTTGGAATGGAAAGAATTGAGGTGTGTATATAGGGAAAAGATGGGGTTTTAATATAATGGAAATGGGGTAATAATGGGGCCTATGGGGTGATGGTTGTTAGGTGAAGTGGTGTTTTAGTTGTGGTTTTGGGATATTGGTGAGGTTTAATTGCAAACCCTTTTTTTTTTAGTGTGTGTGTAGGTTGGAGAATTAACAATGGAACAATGAATTCACTGCATGTTGGGATGTTTATTGTGATTTTGAATTACATTTATTGGTTTTTATAAAAGTCTCAATCATGTATGTCATTTGTTGAAAAGCAAACATGCACAGTATGTAGATATTGCTTGGATATGCAGGAAAAATTATAATGGATCCTATTATTGCTTAGGGTTTACTTCAGCTTGCATGTTTGGATTTTGGAGTGATGCATTGTTTTAGAAACTCCATGGAAGCAAGCTCCCAAGATGATCGACATCGTGAATTAATTAGGGTGGAATGTAAATAATTATTACCTATGTGAAATTTGCAAATGTCAAATTATCTTCTTAAATTTAAATACAATACGTCTTTAATTTATATACTTACAAACTTACAAAGCTCTACCTTATGATCGGTCGCAGGACTAATGGTGCCAGGAGTGACTAAGAATGGCCTCGTTATTTATTGCTTGCAGCACATCAAGCATGCTTTTGAAGCAAGTGAATCCTAGTAGTCTAGTACTACTACTACATGTTAGTTTTCCCAAATGCAATGGTTGTGGATCAGAAAATTGTTTTATTTAGTAGTAGTTATATTGTCCTGTTTAATTTATTTTATTTAAATTTTTTTCCTTTTGCAAATTCATTGCCGGACAAATAGATGTTGGGAGTTCATGACTCATAAATTACAAATGAATATAAGGAGGGACAGGGCCGTCCAATCATTATTGGTGGTCCTGTTCTTAAAAAAAAATTAGGCCCCACTTATTATATACTACCTCCGTTCTTTTTTATTTGCACGTTTTGACTTTTGTCACTGTTCATTGAGTAGCTTTGACTCGACTTTTCAATATAATTATATAAGATAAAATATAGTCAAATGAGATCTTGTTGGAATCGTCTAATCGCATAGATTTAGAATATCAAATTTGCATAATTTTTACTTGTGTGGAATTTGAGTTATTACAGATTAAAAATGTGCATTGGATTGCGTGAAATGTGGATATGTTGCATTTATTTAGGAACGGAGGAAGTATATCTAAAAAATTAATAAAAAAAATTAAGTTATTTTGAAAATATAACAATATAATAAATAAATTTAAAACATAAAAAATTTAAGCCAAAGTTTGCATTTTTAAAAGGAAACTAAACAATTTTTTATTTAAAAAGGACAATGTTTCTAGTTTCTAGCATTTTTAAAAGTAAATTCATCTACTAAGTCTTCATATTTTATATTTTACAATGGTCAATGGGCTAATAAATCAAATAATGGGCTCAAGACATATACCAAATATCTATTATATCCTATAAGAGCGAGAGCTCTAAATCCGTCCAAACTTCAATTTCGATCTCCACCGTTGGATGCAAAATCCAATTAAATTTGTGGCCATTGGATTGAGTGTTCAATTGCTATTATCGGGTCGATTCGCGTGGGCAATTCATTATCTTCGTTTTGCTATCTGCTCCAACTCTCCATTACCCTACTCTGCAATTGTGTTCTCGGCTCTTTAGGGAAATCCACATTCCCAATTGCGTTCTCCAGAAAAGTTAACCTTCTCATGCTCACATCTCCACCGCTCCGTTCGTCTCGCACTGGAGGGCGAACCAAAGTGAACGGCTGCGTTCTCCGATCTCCAAGAATCCCAACGTCTCGTCGCGCCTCCGTGGCAGCCCCGCTGTCGTCTCTCGAGCCCGTCGCCGTGCGCACTGTGCCGGACCTCCGACCCTCGTCGATCGCCACGACGCCTCCCCCTTCGCTTGCTGTCTTCTATGGCCGCGTCTGCCCCGGCTTCCGTCACATACGCGTATTCCAGCCGGGTGAATCCCTGTTCAATCCCATCCATCTCCGTTGCCCTAATCACTCCGTAGCGTCCGTGTTGTCGGCCGTTGGCAATCACATCGCCGGTGCCCCATCGCCAACCCGACGCCGTCCTGCGACGTCCTTCGCACCGTGCCACCTCAAACGCTCTACGGTCTTGCGGGACACCAACTGTGAGTTTTCCAACCCAGGAAATTGTACTTTTGGCATATTTGATTTGTTTGGGGCTGTAAATTAGGGTCCCCGTTTGATTTTCTGCTCCCTATGAAAATTTATGTTGGTCATTTTTTCATTCGATTGGGTCGGTGGTAAATTTCGCGAACGGGGTTACTTTGATTGGGGAAATATTTGATCATATGGGGCGTCCTGCTCAACCATGAAATTACGTCATGTAGTTGAACATGTTTACTTGTTTAGCCCATTCATTGTTTGTTTATTTGCTGATTCAACTTCATCGTATAATGTTACTTCGAATTATGGCCTTTAGATATCGGATACAATGTTCCCTGCTCCATCAATTTCTGTTTTCTACCAACAAATTAGATTTGATTTGTGTATCTACTTTCACACAACACGACACATTTCATTTTAACATTGAAAATGTATAAGGTACTGTTTGATCCAATCTCATTATCCTTAGTTTATTTTATCTTCTTCTTTGTGTTTGGTTTCTGCAGCCTGAAAGTGCTGGTTTCCATATGCTATGTTTTGTTTTGTGTTTCTTTTTCGAATGGTCATTAATGTGCATAATGTGTAGCCATGTAAATACGATTAGGAGTTGAAACTTGTTTCCTTAAAATGGCAATAGGGTAGGGGATGGGCTTCCATGGATTACTGATGAGTCATGAGTGGTGGTAATATAGAAATTGAAAGCTTGTATTTGGACATAGAGATGGATTGCATGATATCATTCTTTGATTCTATTTCTAGCATCGTATTGTTAATATTCCTTAATTTCAAAAAACGTACTTTTCGTTTTTATGGCTGCAGATTTCTTTCTCATCATCTGGCCTGGCTTCTTCTACGTATTGAGCTGATCTGTGGAGCCTAAACATTAATCGTCACTGCCAATTTTTTCAATCTGTGGAAAACTATTTGTTTGCCCTACGCTGTAATGGTAACCTGCAGGGATTGTTAAAATTAGTTATTGCTTTCCATATAAATTACGGAAATAACTTAAAAGGATCAAACAAGAAAAGAGAAAAAGAACAACAAAAAGAAAAAAACTCAGTGAAATGTTGTTGAGGATGCTTCAGGATGGGTTTGGTCAGGTGGATTAAGATCACACATCTGATCAAACATTGCAGGAGACAACTTCAAAGATTTCACTATCAATGATTTATGTATACTGAAGCAATACCTAAAAATGGGGCTCTCATTTGGCCATCTGATATTCATTTATTTTGTCTTGATATTTTATATTAGAGAAAGCTGTCTTTTTGTGTCTGATGAATTGGTTTAGGGTGTAACTATTTTTCTATATATATATATCTGATGGGACTTGGATTTGATAGAGTATCATGATTCCAATATAAGCGCTGCATGGCCGAGTCCGCCACATTTGCCGCTACCATTTTCAATTGCCGAAGAACAAGCGGAGAAGGGGAGATTCCGTTAGCGGTGTAGTTGATAATCAGTTAGATTACTTATGTATGAATTTGATGGTTTTTTTGAAATTGGTCGTTGAAACCAAACTCAATGAGATCTATGACATTGTTGTTGAAACTTGAAACCTGTGACTCACTTCTACCGTTGAATTTTCAGGAATGGTTCAATTGGATTTGGGTTCTTGCACTGCTGCTGAATTTGTTCATATAAAATATTCTCAACGTAAGTTTCAGGGCTACCTTATAGTCTGGAATTTACTTCTTTACCTTGTGATTACCGTTACTTATTCATTATTTTGCAATTTTCTTTATTCATTATTAAGGTTCTTTATTCACGCGCACGTCACACCACAACTCCCTTCATTTGTATTTTGACTTTTGACTTTTGATTTAATTCTAGAAAATAGTCACTTGTTTCCCTGCCTGAATATGATCAAAACAATTATTTCTATTTGTTTCCAGAGCAAAATAACCACTTCCATTACAAAAAGCGTGGGGCTGAGTTGTCTGGCTCATCTACTTTATGAAATTTATTTGAAATTTAGATTTGGCATTTTATAAGAATGACTCAAAGATTTGTATCAGCCACCAATTAAAATGACTCTAATACTTGAAAGTTACTTATTTGTCTTCAAAGTATGAACATGCCTTTCTTTTGAACTATACTACACTACTACACATTATTTCAGATTTGTGTTACTAGCGTTTCATAGGTGGAATCTTCAAAATATAACATTTTTGGATTTCACAGATTTTCTAATTTCCATCTTTGGAAATCTTGTTTAAATAATGTCATTGTATGGTTCACCAATTTTGCATACATATGTTTGCTTCGATTATATGTCAACTTAGTTATTATGCTTATTTTGGCTGTCCAAATATGATGTGCGCCTTCTTTTGATCTAAAACTTTATATGAACGTTATTTCAGATTTCTATTTAGATGGATTTTCCCACTTCATTTCCACTTGAAGGGTGGGAAGCTTCGTTGTTGCTGCCTGCCCAGTTTCCACTTCATGGTCGCTGCCTGCCAACATTGGCGAAGCAAGAACGCGATCCGCAGCACACTCACATTTGAATCCGAACTGAGAAGATCCTCATCCCCTCACTCCTCTCCGAATCACGATTGCCTCTGACTCTGCCTGCTCTTCCTTTCCCTGGTATTTCTTTGATTCGTCTTTATTTGTCCCATCCATTTATTATTTATAGTCTGTATTGAACGGTTATTAGGTGGTGTAATTTATCAGCTATTTTGCTTGTTGTGTTCTCTTATTTTTGCAATTGGTGTTTCCTTTCGGTGCTATTTTTCTACATTTTGTGGTGGAAGGGAAGTGCATCTGATCATACGCGTCGTTTTGGCCAATGCTTTAAATGCTCGATTTGGTTAGAAAATTCTTTAAAATTATCCGTGATTTCAGATGTTGCTGGTTGATTCACCCATTTAATGTTTTCTTGCTTCATGCTTCTGTATTATTGGATTATACAGGTGTTGATTATTTCCAGCTGTTGCTTATTGTAGTTTTGCCTTCCGTTCTCACATTTTCTGTGAGTATTTGATTGTTTCTTTTTTTTGTGGATTCTTATGTTTTCTTCAGGATTTTGAATTAGGTCCTCTTATGGAAATTGGGGATTTTGGGAGTTTTAATCTATTGTCTTTCTGCAATAGGATACCAAATCATTTGATAGCATTTTATGTAGTGTTTTGTTGGCAAGTAAATCTGTAATATGATTTTAGTTCCTTATTCAAGAATTAAGCTTTTTACACTTAGAGTTTTGTTCTTCCTGAAAGGGTCAAATAACCTGCCTTTGTATTGGACTAGATTTTGTATTGCTTAATGTGTTTCCAGCTGGGGAACTCATTTCAATTGCTTTGTATTGTTATTTGTCTGCTACAATTTGCAAGATTGCGTAATGTGAAACTGGAAAATTTTTATGCCCTGTCTCACCTTAATTAGTTCACTTTGATGTCCGGTTTATGGAATTGTATTTCTACAGAATTCTATGATGCCTTGCCCTTTGCCCATCAAATGTTTGATAAAATGCTTGTTCAAAAAATTTAGCTTGTTCATATTCATCTTTTTCCCTTTTGTTTTGTTTTATAATATTACTTATTATTTGTTTTTTCCCCGCGAGAGGTCGGAGTTTTTACTGTTTTCCATGAGAGGACTTGCCTTTTGGTTTGATAAATTTACTGGAGTTACTGGCCTTTTTCAGAAAAAAAAATATTATACTAGAAGAAAGATATGATCACCGTACCCAGTGAACAGGAGTTGGTAATGTATTATACTAGAACAAAGATATGGCCAATTTCATTGGTAATGTATAAACTATGAGTGCTGAGATAGTGTCAGGCACCCTTCAACTTTTTACTTTGTCAAACAGATTATAGTCTTCAAAGACTATGGATTATAGAATTTTCTTTCCTTTTGTGGTAGAGAAAAGAACCAGAAACAGTGAAAACAAGATTTTGTTACAAGCAATATGTATCATTTTGGTCCAGAGATGACTTCATTTTTACATACAATGTAAGTTCTATGTGCACCAATCTTATTTGACACTTTTTTTTTCTTTAAAGGGGCTTGGACTTGGTTTAGCCAAGTATTTAACTCACTGTTACCAATCAATGCTCTTTGATGGAATTTTTTCAGATCTTCAAACAAAATTGTTGGTGGTATCCTGTTGCAACCTCCATCTCTGCAAGATCACGATCAACGGACGATGTTTTGCTTTATGTATACCTTGGGAAAATACAAAATAGTGAGGTCTGATAGAGCAATGTTGACTTTTAGGTTTGTATATTGACTTTGTGCTTCACTTTATTTTATTTTTTTGTCGGTGTGCTTCTATATCTAAGTTACCATCAAGGTGTTAAATATCGTGGAGATCCTACGACATAATTTCATGATGAAAAAGTAAATTCTATTGACTATTGAAGGATTTATGTTTATTCACCAGATTTTTTGAAGTGACCACCCGAGCCCATTATCTTTGTATTAAGTTTTCAGGCCATTGCTATATATTTTGACCCCCATGTCTGATTCAAGACATATATTCATTATATTCCTATCTAGAGTTTTTGATGAGATGACCTCAGAAAATCCAAGTTTTAAAAACTGGTTACAGGACTCGTGTAAATGCATAAATGAAATGCCAATATTTAACCTTTGGAGGCGAGAGTGGGATGGCATGGAATTTTATGTGATTTTGTATAAAGAAATCATGAATAGGTGTATATGGGAAACTCATGGACTTCAAATAGAGACTGTTGTTAGATTTTACGCAAGGTCAAAATACTAAAATAGAACATGGTTTATAGATATTGCAAAAGCTGTGAGTTGTAGAATGAAGTTGTTCTAATGATACAAGTGTCGTTTAGAGCTCTACTCTAGTGTTGCATTTATGTTTTTTGGTTTTTTGCAAAGGCAATGTGTCCTACTTTTTTAAAGAAGTCTTAATGTGATAATTGTAACAACTGTTATTATTAGAAAGGGATATACATACATGTTTTGAATCTTGTTATTTTAATTCATTGTCTTTACAGATTGTAAGAAGTTTCTAGACGTTGGATCAGGTGTTGTAGCTTGTCGCCAAATATCTTACAAACTGCATGAGCTTTTTGAAATATTTAGATCTCTCAGGTAGCAAGTCCATTACACTATTTTGCTGGTCTCTTTTATTGATGTTCTTCTTTCCTGCTAATTTCTTCATGGAAAAAATTTACGTTGTTCATTCACATTCTCTTATATGCTGTTGCAGCAAAGATACAGAGGTTTTTTGTATCATGTTTGTTGAAAGAATAATTACTGCTAAAGTGATGGATAAGATTATCGACTTTTTACATTTTAATGTGGCATACTTGGCTGGAAGTAATCCTTCAGTTGGTGGGCCTTCAGAAGTCAAGACAGGAGTTTTGGAATCGCTTTGTGGTGGGAAAGTATGTGATAAACTGATAATAATAGCATTACATTAATCCTTCCCCCTGGTTTCCTTATTGACTCAGTAATATTCCAAGTGAATCTTCTATTCACTATGGATGTGGTTGAGGAGGAATTTGATGCATCCAAGTTTCCACCGTGATTCGTTTTGATCTACCCAAAACTATTCAGAGTTATGTTCAATCAAGGGCAAAGGCTTGTCAGAAGGATTCTCAATACATCATCATGCTTGAGAGGTTATGATGCTTTCTCTGGTGCTTGGCTTGGCTTATGTGTGCCGTTTATTCCCATATTCTTCTAACACTGTCCCACGTCACAGAGGAAACTGCGATCAAATAAATCATATATCATATATCACCCGGAGTAAGAATTTTATTATTAATGCACCCATGAATAGAGAACCCAGTGACCGTTCCGTAAAAGCTCGTGTTACAAAAGAAACTGGTGTTGCAAAGGGAACTCATACATATGTTGTAGACTCGACTGGTGCATCAATCTCTGCAACTTCCAGCATCAGCCTCATATATAGATATTGCATAACTTCATAATAGCTAAGAATGAGTATTTTTATTTTCAACAAAAGAGTATGCCCTAAACTGACTACTATTTCGTAGACAAGAAATCTGAATTGGGCTTCGTCTCCCTTACACAAAGTTTCTTTCATTGCTCAGTTATTTCATCTTGGTTTTATTTAATCTTAGTTGGCCCCGTCTGATTGTTCATGGATTGTTTTGACTTGAATTCAACCAAACCAGGCTTTAGCTATTAGTTGCCATATACATATTTGAATTGCGGGTTTTCTAGATTAGAATGATGCTGAGTAGCTCACAAGAAACAATGGGAAGAGCAGCTTGGGTGAACCTCAGATACATACATAATAGTTCCAAATTGCACATTTGAGGTATGGATAGGGGAGCCATGCGGTTCAGTAGTGCCTTCTTTTAGTAAAGGTTTGCCGAGGATAGCTACATTTGTCTGTTTATTACTTATTTGTTTATGGGACTTTTACGATGGGAGTAAATTAGTTATAAGCTTGTATTGAATCCTGTACCCATTAGGAAAGCTGGTTAATGTACATTGCTATGGTTTACATGTTTGATAATCTTTAGGAAATCCACTACGCTTATCTTTTGATTTAGATTGATTAGAAGAGAAGACTTGAGATACATCTATTGTTGGTGGCATGTTTGAAGATATTATGTTCATCTGTGCGCAAATCTGTAGGAAAGCTCATTAAATTTGAAGGTTTTTCATTGTGTGATGGTGTATTTTCTTTTCCCGAAATAAGCATTGATATCAAGATGTGTTTGATTGAGATGACAGCTAGGTTTTCCCTTTTGTCGGACTTTAGTCTGTTTTACCTGGTTTACCTCTGATGCGGCTGAGCTTTATGGGAATTGTATGTGATTTGCAGTCAAGAACTGTGTTTGATTGTTCTTGAACTTATCCGAGTAAGATCTTTGAATGGGAGAGTATGTAACTCTGTGTAACATTAATGGGAAATTTTTTTCATAATTTATTTTGAAAGCATAATACAAATTCTGCAGTACTGCAGGTGGGACGGGGTTTAATGGTGTAGTGGAAGAGCTTCAAAAGTTAACAACCCATGTCACTCGTGTTCTTCGAGTTTTCGATGATGGCGGGAGCACAACTGAGATTGTTCGTGTTCTTTGTGTCTCAATACTTCTACTTAGTATATAGTTTCTCAAATTGATTTATGATTAAAAAAAACCGAAAAATCGCAGAAGAGTGTTTTTTCAATTAAATATCTGAATGCATGGTACCAACAGTCACAGCATTCTTCTTTCACATTTAAAACTTGCGGGGAATAATTAATCGAAAATTATGTCCATAGTCCTCCATGGAAACTAATATTCCAGTGTTCGCTCTTTTGATGGATGTCTACAGGTGGGCCACCTGTTGGAGACAGTCGGTCAAGATACTTGAGGTTGTCTAACCATAGTACAAGTGAAGCTCTTGCAGTTCGGACACTTCTAGGCTATCGCTTACCTCTTGATGCACATGCTATAAAATATGAGTGGTGATGAGATCAATATTGCTTTGAAACTCTCATTTCCCCTATTCTGTTTACGTTTCCATTCTTGCTTTGGAAGTCTCATTTTCCTAGATTGTATTTTCTTTCCATCTTTAGCAAATGCATGATCTGAGAAGATCAATTTTTTGTTCTTTCTTTATTCCCCTTAATGTGGAAAGCACACATTGTTTTTTAGATATTATCTTCTGAAACTGTTGTATTAAGTTCTATGTTTGACATACAGGCTAATTTGAGGATTTGACAGGTATGATATTGTTGAAGGGAAGCATTCTCTGTGGACAGTTGTCTCAAAACCATACCGGGAAACTATTCGAGCTTTCTTGGTTTATTTTCAGGAGCAGGTCCATTAGTTTATCCTGGCCCTCTGCTTTGTTGTTCGATTCTTTGTGTACTTTGGTGTAGCCTTGCTGGTGTGTTGCTCGATTCTTTGTGTACTTTGGTGTAGCCTTGCTGGTGTGTTGCTCATTTTTGTATGTGCAATTGCAGATTCTCCGGAGATCAGATGAATTATTCTGTTTTAGTAATGGAAGGTACATGATTTGCTTATTGCTATAGGTTATTCCAGTATTTAAGTGAAATTCTGGTGGAGTTTAGAGTCTTTTACTGCTCTGGTAGCCTAATCATAGTTTTATTCTTTGTTTATTAGTCAGACAACAACGTAAATACCCCAGTGACTTACGGGGACCTGATTATCCACTCTTGTTAGTGAAAAATCACTAATTTTCCATATAATATAGATGCATAATTACATTCCTGATAAGAAACACAGCTGACCTTTAAATTAAGTTGAAGGATAGCCCCTGGGATCTTATATTTGACAAAAGAGCACAAAATATGTGCCATTTTATTTGGCTTATGTTAACATAAAATTCTTTTAACACTGCCATATGACACTGTCCTTACTATTCAAATTGATTTGCTACTTATTCTCTGTTTGATACCTATGCTACTTCATGACTCTTCCGGTTTGCTACTTATCATTCACATTATACCATTTCAGTGTTTATCTTTTCTTTGTTTTCCCCTTTACTCTTCTACAATTATTTCTTATTTTTTATGGACAGTTGTAGATACTAAATACGCTGTGCATCGCACAGCTTCGCCAACTAGTATATATATATATAAAAGGCTCCAATTTTATTTTTTCCAATGTTCAATGGGCTAATAAAGCAAATAATGGTTAATGGAGTAATAATCCAAACAATAAATTCAAAACATACAATTATATATTTATAAATATATGTTTGAACAGGCTTATAGTCGGCACTGGGGAGTATGGGTGGGCAAATGGGGCGGGTTAATCGGGTACCCGATCCGAATCCGAAAAATAGTGGGATCGGGTTGGGTACCCGAACCCGAAAAAACCCGAAGTCGGGTACCCGAACCCGAAATTAGTAGATCGGGTCGGGTATCGGGTTTACAAATGAACCCGAATTCCCCGATCGGGTACCCGAATTACCCGACTTTTTTTTAAAAAAAATATTTTATTTTATTTATTAAAAAATGTCTATCTTTTTGTTTTAAAAAAAATTTCCCCACAATTTAGAGAGTATTTGTTTTTTAGTATTTCTAATTACATAATTTTATGCAAACCAAAAGGGTAAAACCTCAATCCCTATTTTTTTCGAAATATTATTCGTCAATACTTCGTTAATGAATGAGTATGTTCTCATTCTTATTAATTTGTAAATTGTAAATCATGATGGTGATTATTGAATTTATCAAAGTTTCTTTAATAATTTATTTTTTAAAAAAAAGGTTTTTCTTTATTTTTTCAAGAAAAAAGAGTGGGTACCCGAAGTGGGTACCCGACCCGATCGGGTACCCGACATGTCGGGTACCCACCAATGTCGGGTAATGGACTAATGGGCGGGTAATTTATTTTTCTACCCGTACTCGATTAACCCGAACCCGACTAACCTGAACCCACTAAA
This sequence comes from Hygrophila difformis, assembly GCA_030278955.1. NCBI lineage: Eukaryota > Viridiplantae > Streptophyta > Magnoliopsida > Lamiales > Acanthaceae > Hygrophila > Hygrophila difformis. The sequence goes on from JAOANR010000001.1 coordinate 17,536,513, forward strand.
CCCGACCCGACGCCCACCCCTACTGGGGAGGGGATAAGGAGCTGGGTGGATAACAGAACACTCATTATAAAGTTTGGAATCTTGTTCAAGTCTTTATCCACTCTGGTTAATTAATTATTGCATAGAAAATTAAATGAGGTTAGTTATAGCCTCATTATTGATGTTAATTTAGATTTAGCCAAAATAATTATAAGAGGACGACCTCATTCGTCTCTGTCGTTGAAACCTGCCTTCCAATTTCTTAATTTATATATTACGGGCATGTTTTCGAAATTAACTGTTAGTTATTAATTTATTATGTGGGTAATAATTTGGGAAAATTAGCTGTTTGACAATTTTTAGATCAATTTTTTGCCCAAAATAATCTAAAATCTAAATTGGTGCTATTTGCAGCGATTTCGAAAATAGTTGATTGAATAATTTTTTAAGTTATTTTGTTTTTCTAAATAAACTAATTATCTCATATTGTTTCACAAAAACAACTGATTCGATTAACCGTTTTACCAAACAGGGCCTATATGTGTGAACGTTTCTACTAGGTACTCTATATTAAAGTTTATAATTTTTTTTACTAATATTTAGTACTCCCTCCGTCCCAATATAAGTGGCCCATTTCTTTTGGGCACGGGAATTTAGGTAGTGGGATTTAGTAGTTAAATTGGTGTGAGTAAATTTGACTAATTCATCAATCTAATTTATAATGGTTACATTTGACTTTTAACTATATTTATTATTTAACTTTGACTTAATGTTATCGTAATGATGTAGAAAGACAAAAATAGTCAAGTGTGATCTTGTTGGAATCGTCTAATCGTATAGTTTTAGAATATATATTTTATATAATTTTTATTTATACCCATTTTGAGATATTAATGGTTAAACATATATAGGGGCTTTGTGCAGAAAGTACAATTGTCATTATTGTGGGGTTTTTAATCATGTTTATATTAATCTAATTTACTTAAAAGGGAAAGTGGCCACTTTTAGTGGGACACCCCAAAAAGAAAGAGTGGTCACTTTTAATGGGACGGAGGGAGTAGTACTATTATGTCGTCAAATACGCTGATTCTTTGATTTTCCTTTTTGTTAGAATACATGAATCCTTTTGAGCATACTATTCTGTTAATTAAGTACTTCCTCCATTTTTTTAATTGCTACATTGTCTTTAATGTTTTCAACTAACTAACTTTGGAGCATTATTTTGTTAGGTTAGAGAATGATTTTGAAGGTAAGTCCAACATGAATTTTATAGTTTGTAATATCTAATTTCACTATCACTTTACCATTTTTTATTTAGCATAGTAACGAATCATATAAAATCATCCAAAGTCAACTAGTTGAAAACAAGAATTCCAATGTAGCAATTAAAATAATGGAGAAGGTATTATATTTCTTCAAAAAATTATGGGAAAGTAACCTATGCCTAATTAAGTAAATAGAGTATTTATTTTCTTAAAGTCTAATTTGAGCTAGCTACATTACAAGAAAAAATCGAATTCCCGACCACCATAGTACGGGTCGGATTTACCGACCCGAAAGTGGGGTCGGGAAAATTTAGTCGTTATTGGGCCCAGGAACATTGGACAAGCAAAACACCGACCACAATTAATGTGGTCAGCGTTACCGACCCCACTGTAGTTTTTTTTAAATTTTTTATTTTTCCCATTATTTTATTATTTATTTTATATTTTTATTAAATATTTCATTTATTATTTATATAATTTAATTAATTATTTATTTGAGCCAATTAATTTTTATTTTTTTATAATTTATTTATTTATTTATTTATTTAATTACTGAATTTCATAATTTATTAATTAATTTTATTTTTAATTTTTTAAGTCATAGAATTTTTTATTAAAAATAATTTAATTTTTTATTTAAATTTATTTAAATTTTTTAGTAATTTTATTATTTTATTTAGTTCATTGATTTCAATTTTTTTGATTTAATTAATTTTTTTATATTTTATCTAATTAATAAATTATTTATTATTTAATTAATACAATTTTAGTTTATATTTTATATTTCAATTTAATTAACTACAAGAAAAAGTCAATTTAGCGACCGAAATTCACGATCAAACATATTGAGTCGCTATTACCGACCGAATTATTCGTATTAATTATTGAATTTTATATTTGCATATGTTATTTTTCTAATTTTGAATTATGGAATTTAATATTTTTATAAAGTTTTAAATTTAATTAATATTTAATCATATTGATTTCTAGTTTCTTAAATTTAATTAGTAATTTAATTAATTTTACCCATTTAATTTAATTTAATATTTATATAATTAATGAATTATTCTACTATTGATTTAATTAATATCAATTTTTATATTAATTTTTAAGTTATTAATTTACAAATTTATATATAAAAATAGTATATATATTTAACAAATTGCATATGATAACATGAAAAGTTGTGTATCCGGATGGCACGTGCGCGGATGAGAAATCCACTCACTAGGATTCAAATCCCCTCTTCAGCATTTGGGGAGAAAATAATATATATGACACGTGGTGGGTTCCTATTAGTGGTGCAAAGGGCTAGCAAAGGTGGTTAGAGTTGAGGATGGTGATGATGAGGTTGTGGGTTCGAGCCCTACAGAGAATATCTTATTGCATATAAGAGATTTACTGACCCCAATTGTGGTCCGTTGCGGTCGGTAATGGGGTCGATAACTGCGGATCCAAGAGGTCTCCAGACATCCATTACCGACCCCATAGTTGGTCGGTAATGATGAGAAGCGGTTGAAGAATTAATAGCTAGGTTTATAATAATGTCTAATCAAAGTGCCAACTAAACGCCACATGGTGCAACCTAGCTACAGGGGTTTTCTATTGCTCCATGACTCTTTTATTTAATAATAATAATAATAATAATAATAATAATAATAATAATTATTATTATTATTATTATTATTATTAGAGGAAATGAATTTTTAGGCCATTACAAGGCACCATTTCCACATTTGGGCCATTATGAAATCAATTTCCAATTTTAGGCCATTAGAAACCATCTTTGACCAAATTAAGGCCATTTAGACTATTTTGACTTTTTCAAACTTCAATTAACCCTACCAACTTTTACTTTATTTCATTTTGACCCCATATTTTAGTTTCTTCATTATCATTAGTCCAATATCAGCCCATCATGCTTCCGATAATTAAATTAAGCACTAAACTTCATTACCTTGGCTTTGACCGCCTTGCTGCCGGGCTTCCTAAGCTCCGGGATTTTACGGACTTCCTCCAACCACGCAGTTGCGACCGATGGTTCACCGATTCTTGGCTCCTTCAGCAACAAACAGCACAGTCCTATTTCGTTTCCTACCTTAGGACGTATCAAGATATGAATAAAGGGTTTTAATTATATTATCGGGATATTTGGGATATTTGGAAGCCTGGATTTTACTGAAGAAATATTAAAAATATTATTTAAACATAATTTCCCCTAACGGAGCAGACAGACACTTAGTTCCTCATGGAGGATACAAGACTCTTGGGGGAATACCCCATACTTTTATAGACTCGAAAGGAAATATGCAGAAAGAGAAATATTACAAATACTTTGAAGAGTTGGGAGGAATTTTCGATGCCTTCCATGTGCTTCAAACTCCATTATTTATAGGCGCCCGCGGACTTCAGCCCCGGATTCCAATCTTCCTCTAAATCCTTGTGACGTCACTGCGTTCGTCACTTGGCCTTAATTTCCACCGGCTACATTATTGTCCTTTTTTTTTTGAATTATTGCGTTGGTGGCTTTTGTCAACTTTCCACCTTCTCTTGTCGGCCACTTTCTGCCAGCTACTCTGCCCTTCTTTGTCGGCTTTTAATTATGAGTGTTGCCGACACCTCTCTTTCTTTTACATCCAGCTAATCTTACTTTGGCTTGTGAAAGTTTTTTGGACGTTTCTTCCCTTTGTCCTGTTCGGGTCCGGATTTTTTCTGGGTTACCCGGATCTTTGTACCGAATAGGGGTTTCTCCTGTTATGCACAATATGGGCATATGTGGTTATCCCATTGGCCAACATGCATCATGTTGCATGCCTTTTTCTGGTAGACTCGGTTGCTGGCAACTTGTTTTCCCAGATGAGTAACCTCTTCTTTTCGAATGAGGTTTTCCGCAAACTCTGTGCTTTTCCCTGTTAAAGAATTAACCAGGAACGATCCATTTAAATTGTTTGAGAATATTTTAAACGGATATTTAACCTTTTCCATTTCGGTGAGACAGACCCAGAATCCCCATGCTCGTCGGGTGGAGATTTCATCTTCGCTGATCGAAGATACCAATGGTGCCTTCTCATCCATAGACTTAACTCTGTTGAAGGCAATCATATCAGGTCTCTGTAATTTAATAATTGAAAGACCGGATAAGAACCTTTTCCGACTATCTCTGGTGCCGTTGAAATGAACTTAAGCTCCAGAATATCTCCTCTTTGCAGGTGCGGGTTTGTTCTGCCATGATTCGTGCACCGCACTACTTATCCATCCCGGAAGTTTTTCGATTTCCGGAAACCCTGGTGATGTAGTATGAACAGATGCTAATGCTCCAAAGTCATACCACTTTCGAACCTCTTCTGGTTTCGATCCTTCGAGCATCCATACCCTGTTGTATCTCCCGGATGTCTCGATTACTGTTTTGCTAGGGTTAATTCCCTTTTGGAAACCAGTTGTTCCCATTTTCCTTGGTAGTCCAGCCAGGCAGTAGATAGGACCTTCTCGTCTGAATTAACCTTAGAGGTGCCTGTCATTGGCCTAAGGTTAATTTCTTCCTCTTTCACCCCAGAGGCAGTGGGTTGACTTGAGCTTTCGGAAATTTGACTTTCCTCTTGCTCAACATTTTTGTCGGTATCCGACAATGGTTCCTTTGAAGCAGTGCTTGAATCTGCTTCTTCATATGTGACCACTTTAGCTTTTTGGGCACATTTCTCTTTGTTTACCAGGGAAGCTGACGCTTTCCTGATTGGCTCTAATACTGTTTCCCATAGTGCTGTCATTGCTATATGGGAGGTTCGTATATTGTTGCGGACTATGTCCACATCGCTCTGTTGTATTTGGCAAGCTGCTCGTGCATTGATCTCGAGCTGTCCAAAATGCTTCGATAGCTCCTCTAGGTTTTCTCTGAGGTGCCTGAATCTCGTAATGATGGAATCAGCTTCAAATGCTTCCATCTCTCGTTAGGAAATCTGCAAGATCATTTTCATGAGATTTTATAACATCAATATCATAAGTATAATATTGACATTCAGCTTGCCATATGATAATACGAGCTTTTTCAATTTTTGATTCAAGTTTATTTTTCAAAAAAGCCCTAACATTAGTATTATCAACTTTTAATACAAATTTCTTTGCAAGTAAGAATAAAGGCCATTTTTTAAATGTTTTCCATACTGCAAAGAATTCCTTCTCATTAATATGCCAAAGTTTGGCTTGTTGTTCAGGTGAACAACCCTCCTGTGTATCTACAAGGTTCTTGACCCGTAGTTGTTTTTCTCATGAGCACTCCTGCCCATCGAAAATCATTGGCGTCTGTGTAGACTACCAGCTCATCCTCATCCTGAGGTATCGCGAGTTTTGGCAAGCTATTGCAGACTTGCTTTAGTTCACGAATTCTCTTGGTATGGATTTCTTCCCATTTCCATCTAGAGCTTTCAGTCTCTTTCAGGAGTGGTCTATAATCCTTTCTATATTTTGCAAGGTCTTTAATAAACATACCCGCAAAATTTACCACTCCTAAGAAACTCTGAAGTTGTTTCTTGTCTTTTAATATATCAGGAAATTGCGGATTTTCTCCACAATGTGTTCCTGTAACTCTAATCCTGCTTCATCAATTTGAACTCCTAAGAATTCAATTTTGTTAGCAGCGATAGTGGCCTTTTTCTCAGAGAGAACTAGTCCTTCCCTGTGACATGCATCAGAAAATATTTCAAGATGTTTAATATGCTCTTTAATATTTCGAGATGCAATCAGAATGTCATCTATGTAGACGAACATAAACTCTAGATAATCCTTAAATAGATTATCCATCTTTCTTTGGAATATCTGAGGGCATTAGAAAGCCCCATTGGTATAATATTCCAAATATACTGCCCTTGTGGGGTGGAGATGCTGTGAATTTCTTCGACTCATTCTCCATCTTAATCTGATAGAAACCAGATTTGCATCAAATTTAGAAAACACTTTAGCACCTTTGATGCAATCAATTAAGTGTTCTCTACTCGGAATGTAATAACCATCAAATTGTATTATTTTGTTAATACCTTGATAGTTTATTACCAACCTGGGTTTACCTCTCTTTATTTCACCGTGGTTTCTTACCAAGAATCCAGGGCTACTATAAGCTGAGACTCCCGACTCGATGAGTTTAAGATCAATATGCTCCTTGATAATTTGCTGCATATCTTTCTTATCATGCATATTCATTAAGATGGGTTTGTATCAAACATACTCATATTTATATTGTTCTTTTACCTGTAAAGTAGCTTCGATCTTGTTTTTATCCCACCATGCCAGAGGATCTCGTTAAAGTTTCTCTGGATAAGTCTTTTGACATTTTCGAGGGACAATTTAGTTTCCCCATCAATGTCTAGTGAAGTTATATTTAATGACTTCATTTCCTGCATTGCTTCTTTGAGGTTTATAATTTCCTCAATAGAAGCTTCATCAAATCCTTGCTGTCTAAAGACAACAAAGCCTACCAACTTTCTTTTATCCTGCATTTTTGGATGGGTTAGTTTGACATCATTATCACCATGTTTGCTGCGAAATAATATAGGCATTAACCTGTTGAATGCCTATTCCCTGCGCAACACTGTATCTCATTTCCACAACTTGTGGTAAATATTAACAAATTTCTTTTGTTATCTTGAACATATTTTGTAAAGGATTGGATAAAATTGTTCCCTAACAAAAATATCCGCTCCTGTGTCATGAAAGTAAATAGGAGGCGTTTTTACCTTATACCAAGGTGTACCAAATGCTCCTCCAATCATGATATTGGCTTGTCGAATACCCTTATTTAGTACTAAGATTTTTTGGGAAAAATCTCTTCCTGCAATAATGGGTAATGATTCCATAGCTTCGCTAGGGAAAACTCCTGGTTTTGCCGTGCAAATACCTGATCCTGAATCAATATAAGCTGCGAAATATTCTAACTTATATTCTTCATATATTAATCCCTACTGAGATATAAATGGAGAATGGACTTGTCATTTAATTCTGATGGTGTGACCCTTCAGATTAAATTCTATACCATTATCCTTTCTTACCCATGGTTTATGATTTTCGAGAAAACTTAATCCCAAAATCATAACCCCATTGTCTTTTCCGGCGGTACCTAAGACTCTGATCTCGTGTCTGCAATTTCAATTGTTCCTTCATAGGTTCCAACTGATGGCTGCTGCAAGTAGTATAAGTCATCACATGGAAAAACGGTTAATCTTTTCAGTGATGGTCGAATATTACTCGTATTTCTTTCCATCCTTCAGGGCATTTTATCTTTATATTATCTACCCCAATGGATTGAGGATTTAGATCTTTGATGAACTCCTTCCCTTTATATGCCATAATTATGTCTTCCGAAAAAGACATACGGCTTGCGTACTCAATTCTAGCACTCGTTGATCTGTCTAGAATTGGATGATCTCTTATTTGTATGTTTACTCCTCCTAACCTTGGAATCTGGGTAGGATTTGGAGTCATGACTTTAGCAAATTCCTTGAAAATTCTAGGAATTTCTATATATTCTTTCCTGAGAAATAAGTCAGAATGATGACTATTGGAAAGTGCATAAGAGATTCTATAAGTTATAGAATATGGCCCTGTTCCCTTCTTTCATCAGATCTTTTCTTTTAAAATCCTGATGAAGGGTTAGAACTCTACTAAAATCTTGGTCAGCTAAGTTATAGGAAATTCTGGGATGTATGTCAAACATTAACTTTCCAGCATATAAAATTCCTACCATAGTTCCAAGAAGACCATCCTCTAAGGTTATTGATTCTTCTATCAGTGACTGATAGATGTAATTCAGAATCAATGCCTTCTTTGAAGGTTGCCTTAATTACTACTTCAATGGCTCCTATGTGGATCCATTTCATAGTAATGGTGATTTCTTCCTTCATTCTGCTTAATTCCTCAAGAATTTCTTCTTTAGGAATTAATTGCATATCCATAACATTACAAGTAAGTTCTATAGGAATTGCAAACTCACCTGCACTTACCTTGTAGATGATGTTATGTCTTCTCTGGTTGAGTCCCATCTGGTTAAGAACTCGTCCAATCTCGCCAATTCTGAATCCGTCATATGGGCTGAGGTTGGAATCTTGTCGCATTATTCTTTCCATGGTTCGATTCGAGATCGTCATCCTTGAAAAGAATCCAGGCAGGTTTTCAGAGGTCTGAATCCTGTCTTCTTCAGTCAGTTCGTTGAAGATCCATCTGAATATGAGTCCGAGTCACTTCTTAATCTTCCTCGTAGATGCTTTCATCCGAGGGGGAATGTCCTCAAAAAAACTGATAAGACTGGTACCAGCTTTCCATGGTAGACTGCTTCCACGATATCCTCCGTGGCTTCGTACATTCGCACCTCCGATTCTGAGGGCAATCGGGTGAGATATGAACCTCTGGGCTCCACACTTCCAACAGTTGCAGTCCTTGAAACTTTCGTTGGCTCGGGTATGGGCTCGTTCTGAATGTTCTCTTGGAACGTCGTTCTCCCCGTGCTCCTTGCTGCCTGAGCTAGTTGAACCTTGGGATGAACTCTTCGTCGTTCCCGTTCTTTGTCCAGTTTTGTATGATCTGGCCTTGCTCTTGGACCACCATTGCTCTTCTTCTTCGGAAATAGAGGTCTTCTGAAACTCCTACTGTATGAGCATCGACTCTTCTTCTTTTTCCTCTTTTCTCCTGATTCTCCTATAATTGTTGGAAAATCATTATTTTCAC